>PVKA01008542.1:31554-72654 GCA_004027165.1 Ctenomys sociabilis
AAGGATGGAAAACAATACTGCATGCCCCAGCACCTCAGAAAAAAGCAGGAGTAGAAATTCTGTTCTCAGACAGTCTCAACTTCAAACCAAGAATGATCAAACGACACAAAGAAGGCCACTATATATTGGTCAGGGGAAAAATTCAAGAGCAAGAAGTAACACTCATAAATATCTATGCACCAAACACAGGAGCACCCAATTACATATGACAAATCTTAAGGGACATGAAAAACTTAATGTCTAAGAAAACAATCTTAACAGGAGATCTTAACACACCCTTATCTCAAAAAGATAGGTCAACCAGACAAAATATTAGCAAGAAAGTAGCAGAACTGAACCAGAGCTTGGAACAAATGGACCTGGTGGACATATACAGAGTGTTCACACCCAACCACAGCTGAATAAACATTTTTTTCAGCTGCACATGGGTCATTTTCCAAAATAGATCACATACTAGTCCAGAGGTCATGCCTAAGTATATACAAGAGAATGGAAATTATCCCTTGCATACTATCTGACCACAATGCAATGAAATTGGAAATAAATGAGAAAAGAAACCAGAAAAACCCGCTGAATTCATGGAAACTAAACAACACCCTACTTACCAATCAATGGGTTGCAGAACAAATTCAACAAGAAATTCAACAATATCTACAATTCCATGAAAATTCAAGTACAACTTACTGGAATTTATGGGATGCGATGAAAGCAGTTCTTAGAGGGAAAATAATAGCTATGAACTCACACATTAGGAAAACAGAAAGGGAATAAATTAGCACCTTAATGTTGCACCTCCGACAACTAGAAAAATAAGAGCAAACAACACCCAGAGCAGAAAGACGGGAAGAAATCATAAAGATTAGAGCAGAAATTAACTCAATTGAGATGAAAAAATCAGTTCAAAGCATCCACAAATCAAAAAGTTGGTTCTTTGAAAAACTGAATAAAGTTGATAAGCCTCTTGCAAACCTCATCAAAAAGAGGCAAAAGAAAATTCAAGTACAAGCGATAAGGAATGAAAAGGGTGAAATCACCAGACCCAGTGGAAATTCAGAAGATAATCAATAGTTACTTCGAGAATCTTTACGCTCACAGAATAGAAGACACAGAAGAAATGGGCAGATTCCTCGAAAGGTACAAGTTACCAAAACTGAATCAAGAAGATATTACAACTCCCCATAAGCCGATAACAGCCAAAGAAATTCGAAACATAGTAAAAAGCCTACCGACAAAGAAAAGTCCCAGGCCTGATGGATTCACAGCTGAATTCTACAGGAAATTTATAGAAGATATAATCCCCACACTCTACAAAATTTTCCACGAGGTTGAAATGGAAAAAGTCCTCCCGAAATCCTTTCTGGAGGCAAGTATAATAGTCATTCCAAAACCATCGAAAGACACAACCAAAAAGGAGAACTACTCACCAATCTCCCTCATGAACATAGATGTAAACAATACACAACAAAATCCTGGAAAATCGAATACAGCAAATCATCAAGAAGATCATACACCATGACCAGGTAGGATTCATCCCAGGGATGCAAGGATGGTTCAATATTCAAAAATCTATAAATGTAATACACTATATTAATAGACTGAAATCTAAAAACCACATGATCATCTCAATTGATGCAGAGAAAACCTTTGACACAGTCCAACACTCATTCATGTTCAAGGTCCTACAGAAAATCGGAATAGATGGACTCTATCTTAACTTGATAAAAGCCATCTATGACAACCCCAAAGCTCATATAATCCTAAATGGGGAAAAACTGAAATCTTTTGCTCTTTAATCAGGTACAAGACAAGGATGTCCTCTATCACCCCTCCTATTCAATATAGTCTTGGAATCCTTAGCAACAGCCATTAGAAAAGAGGGAGAAATAAAGGGAATAAGAATAGGAAAAGAAGAAGTTAAATTATCACTACTTGCAGATGACATGGTACTTTAATTGGAAGACCCCAAAAATTCCACCAAGAAACTAGTAGAAATGATAGAGAAATTCAGTAACATAGCAGGATACAAAATCAATACACATAAGTCAATAGCATTCCTCTATACAGATAACAAACACAGTGAAAGGGAAACTATAGAAACAATACCTTTCACAATAGCGCCGCGCAAAATGAAATACCTTGGGATTCACTTAACCAAGGAAGTCGAAGATCTTTTCACGGAAAATTACAACATCCTAAGAAAAGAGATTATAGAGGATTTCAGAAAATGGAAAGATATTCCATGCTCCTGGATAGGAAGAACCATCATCGTGAAGATGTCCATACTCCCAAAATTGCTGTACAGATTTAATGCAATCCCTATCAAACTGCCATCAACATACCTCCCAGATATAGAGAAATCAATGGTAAAATTTATTTTGAACCACACACAACCTGGAATAGCAAAGGCAATCTTGGCCAATAAAGACAAGGCAGGAGACATCACAATTCCTGACTTGAAATTATACTAAAAAGCCATTGTGATAAAATTAACATGGTATTGGCAACAAAATACACCTGAGGATCAGTGGAATTGATTAGAAGACACAGAGGCATATACAAAAACACTCAGCCATCTTATCTTCGACAAAGGGGCTACAGAAACTCACTGGAAGAAAGATAACCTCTTTAACAAATGGTGCTGGAAAACATGGCTTTCTACATGCCGAAAATTAAACTTGACCCAGTTCTATCACCATGCACTAAGTTAAAGTCAAAATGGTTTAAAGATCTAAACGTTAAAACAGAAACACTCAATATCCTAGAAGAGAAAGTAGGAGGAACTCTTGAAGACATAGGCGTAGGTAAATAGTTCATGAACAAACATATATTCGCATGGGAACCTCTTGAAAGAATCAACAAATAGGATCAACTCTTCTTAAAGAGCTTGTGCATGTCAAAAGAAATTGTCAACAGTGTGAAAAGACAACCCACAAACTTTGAAAATATCCTAACTAATAAGCAATCAGACAGAGGACTACTGTCTAGAATTTATAAAGAATTAAGATATAACAGGGCCCTCAAATTTAAAGACCCAATACAGAAATGGGCATCTGTGATGAATACACACTTCTCAGAGGACGAAATTAAAGAAGCGAATAAATATATGAAAAAATGCTCCACATCGCTAGCCATTCATGAAATGTAAATAAAAACAACACTGAAATATCATCTCACTCCAGATAGAATGGCTATCTTAAGGAAATCAACCAACAACAAATGTTGGAGAGGTTGTGGGGAAAATGGAACACTTCTCTGCTGCTGGTGGGAATGTAGACTGGTACAACCATTGTGGTGGTCAGTGTGGAGACTCCTCAAAAGAGTAGGACTAGAAATCCCATTCAAGCTGGCTATCCCCCTACTGGGAATTTTCCCAAAGGATCTGGATACATTGTATCATAGAGATATATGTGTGCCTATGTTTATAGCAGCGCAATATGTGATAGCAAAATCTTGGAAACAACCAAGATGTTCATCACATGAGGAATGGTTGAAAAAGATGTGGTATTTCTATATAATGGAGTATTACTCAGCCATTAAGAATGATAAGTTGAAAGCATTTATAGTGAAGTGGATGCCACTTGAATATATACTCATAAGTGAAATAAACCAGACACGCATGTGTAAATGTCGTACTGTCTCCTTAGTACAACAAGCGAGAAGCAGAAATACAAAAGGTAATGTACAACAAGTAAAATCAATTGAGTCAGTTAAGGCAAAGCGAATGGAATATGCTGCAGGATACTAATCAGCTTTTCTTCTGGATGGTTAACAACCTAAGATCAGAAGTCAGAGTTAGAGAAATAGAAGAGCCACAAGGACAGCCAACATTTTGGCCCTAGCCTTTCAAGATCAGCGAAGACTCAGGACATAGGAGAACCTGTACTGCAACATCATGAAACGCAGGTGAGCTCCATATTTTCTGAACAAGGAGATTATGGAGCCACAGAGGAAAGAGATTGAAGTTCTAAAGTGTGCCTGGGGAGAGTCACATGAAAAGAATACTTTTTCTCAAGCTCTCACAGATAGCAAACTGGTCAAGCATTGGCTGTGACTAATCCACATGGATGACACAGACAAAGGAACTACAGAATAATGTACAGGACTACAAGATAAACCCTGAGAGGACTTCACTGATTACATAGGAAATATAAAGTTCATGTGTTGGTATGTAAGTCTTGATCTACCTACGTCTCAACCATCCAGCAGAAAAGTATAAAAATGAAGTATACATTGTGAGGCCATAATATTAAGCTGAGCTGCAAATGGCTATGGTCAAAAATTTCTTTGAATAACAAACTATGGTTGGAGAATGCTGGACTGTGTTGGATTGTGTTGTCCAGTTGAAGCACCTAAGTTAGTTTAATGTCAATGGAGTGCCCTCTTTTGACAGGTGTAGACAAAGAAGGGGTGTAGAAGAAAAAAATCATGATGTGTGTGTGTATAGACAGTACAGTTGGCATAGATAACTCTGTGCTTCTACATAATTCTGTGAGAGGCAAGATCTGCACTAATGGTGGTTGGACAGGATATTATGTCGGTTTCTAGAACTACGGTCATCCGCTAGGAAAATAATTATTGAATTTTTGATATAATTCAGGTATAAAAAAATAAGTAAGCAGCTATACTCTTAATTCACTGATAAGAGATATCTGCTAAATTAGTATCTGTAAATATAATATCATGTATGCACCTTTTACCATACCAAAACGTTATGAAAACAGTTTGCAATGTAGTAATTTATTGAATCTGTATGGTTAAGTTGTCTTGAAATTGTCTGATTAACATTTGTACTTCAATAAAATACAAAATAAATAAATAAATAAAAGAGTGCAGGTATATAATTATTTTATTTTTATATCTGAGTTATGTCACAGATTTAATAATTTATACTTTCTACCTTCTTATCATCCTAGTGGTGTCCATAGTACTAGAAGCCGTCATAATATCTTGTCCAATCACTATTAGTGCAAATCTTGCTTCTCAAAGAATTATGGAGAATCACGTCATATTTAGCCTAACTGTAGTGTTTGTGCACACACATCATGATTCTTCCTTTGTATACCTTTCTTTTTGTTTAGACCTGTCAATGATGAGCACTTCATTGTCATTAAACCAATTTAGGTGCCTGAACTCAGTGACACAATCCAACACAGTCCAGCATTCCTCAATAGTGAGTTATCTGAAAAAGTTGTTGACTATAGTCATTTACAGCTGAACTTATTATGATGGGCCCAAGTTAGGTACCTCATTTTTCTATTTATCTGCTGGATGATTAATACCTAGATAGATCAAGCCCTGTATACCAAAAGATGTGCCTTTTGCTTCTCATGAGGTCAATGAAGTCCCCTCAGGGTTTATCTTGTAATCCTGTACCTTACTCTGTAGATCCTTTGTCTGTGTCATCCATGCGGATGAGTCACGGCCAATGCTTGACCAGTTTGCTCTCTGTGAGAGCTTGAGAGAAAGTTTTCTCTTCATGTGACTTTCCCCAGGCATACTACACAACATCAATCTCTTTCTTCTGTGGCTCCATAATCTTCTTGATCATAAAATTTGGGGCATAACTGAGTTTCATGATGTTACCGTTTCATGATGACACAGTACTCCTATGTCCTGAGTCTTTACTGACCTTGTAAGGCTAGAGACAAAATGTTGGCTGGCCTTGTGGCTCTTCTATTTCTCTGACTTTGACCTGTGAACTTAGATTGTTAACCATACAGAAGAAAAGCAGATTAGTGCCCTGTAGCATATGTTGTTCAGATTGCCCTAACTATCTGACTCAAATATTTTTAATTGTTGTACATTTCTATTTGTATTTCTTCTTTTGACTTCTTATACTAAGGAGACTATATGATATTTGCACATGTGTTTCTGGTTTATTCCACTTATGAGTATATGTTCAAGTTACATTAATTTCTATATAAATGCTTCAAATTGATCATTCTTTATAGCTGAGTAATATTCCATTATATAGAAATAAAACATCTTTTTCAACCATTCCTCATGTGATGGACATCTTGGTTGTTTCCAAGATTTTGCTATCACAAATTGTGCTGCTATAAATATAGGTACACATATATCAGTATGATGTAATGTTTTCAGTTCCTGTGCAAAAATTTCCTGTAGGGGGATAGCTGGCTTGAATTGGATGTCAAGTGCTACTCTTTTTGAGGACTCTCAACACTGGCCTCCACAGTCTACATTCCTACCAGCAGTGGAGAAGTGTTCCCTTTTCCCCACAACCTCTCCAACATTTGTTGTTGGTTGATTTCCTTATGATACCCATTCTTTCTGGAGCGAGATGGTATCTCAGTGTAGTTTTAATTTGAATTTCACAGATGGCTAGCATTGTGGAGCATTTTTTTCATCTAATTGTTCACTTCTTTAATTTCATCCTCAGAGAAGTGTGTATTCATCTCAGATGCCCATTTCTGAATTGGGTCTTTAAATTTGAGGGTCTTCTTGTATCTTAGTTCTTTATATATTCTAGACAACAGACTTTTGTCAGATTGCTTATTAGTTAGGATTTTTTCAAATTTGCGCATTATCTTTTCACATTGTTAACAATTTCTTTTGACATGCAGAAACTCCTTAAGAGGAGTTGATCTCAATTGTTGAATCTTTCAAGTGTTTCCCGTGAAAATATATGTTGAACATAATCTCTTTACCTACCCTTATGTCTTCAAGAGTTCCACCTACTTTCTGTTCAAGGAGATTGAGTGTTTCTGTTTTAATGTTTGAATCTATAATCCATTTTGACTTTAGCTTAGTGCTTGGTGATAGAACTGGGTCAAGTTTTAGTTTTTAGCATGTAGAAAGCCAAGTTTTCTGGCACCATTTGTTAAAGAGGTTATCTTTCTTCCAGGAGGCCTGTTTGATCCCTTGGTCGAAAATCAGATGGCTGAGTGTGTTTGTAGGTGCCTCTGCATCTTCTAATCTATTGCATTTATTCTCAGCTCTATTTTGCTGCCAATACCATGTTGATTTTATCACAGTGGCTTTGTAGTTTAATTTCAAGTCAGGAATTGTCATGCCTCCTGCCTTGTCTTTATTGCCCTTTGCTAATTTAGGTCGTTTTTGTTTCCAGATAAATTTTAGGGATGATTTCTCTCCATCTGTGAGGTATGTTAATGGAAGTTTGATAGTGAATTAAATCTACACAGCAATTTTAGGAGTATGGCCATCTTCACGATGTTGTTTCTTCCTATCCAGGAGCATGGTATATCTTTCCATTTTCTGAAATCTTCTATAATCTCTTTTATTAGGGTGTTGTAATTTTCTATGGAAAGATCTTTGACTTCCTTAGTAAATGTATTCCAAGGTATTTCATTTCCGCGGTGCTATTGTAAAAGGTAATGTTTCTCTTTCAGTGTGCTTGCTATCTATGTAGAGGAATGCTATTGAGTTTTGACTATTGACTTTGTATCCTGCTATGCTACGGAATTTCCATATCAGTTCTATTAGGTTCTTGGTGGAATTTGTGGAGTATTCCAACTGAAGTATCATGTCATCTGAAAATAGTGATAATTTAACTTGTTCTTTACCTATTCTTATTCCCTTTATTTCTCCCTCTTTTCTAATGGCTGTTGCTAATCATTCCAAAACTATATTGAATAGGAGGGGTGATAGAAGACATCTTGTGTTGTACCTGATTTAAGATTAAAAGATTTCATTTTTTTTCCCATCTAGGATTATATGAGCTTTTGGGTTGTCATCGATGGCTTTTATTAAGTTAAGGTAGAGTCCATCTATTCCAATTTTCTTTAGGACTTTGAACATGAATGAGTGTTGGACTTTGTCAAAGGCTTTCTCTGCATCAATTGAGATGTTCATGTGGTTTTTAGATTTCAGTCTATTAATATAGTGTATTACATTTATAGATTTTCAAATATTGAACCATCCTTGCATTCCTGGGATGAATACTACCTGGTCACGGTGTATGATCTTCTTGATGATTTACTGAATTCTAATGCTAGGATTTTATTGAGTATTTTTGTGTCTATGTTCATGAGGGAGATTGGGCTGTAGTTCTTTTTAGTTCTTTCTTTCCCTGGTTTTGGAATCAGTATAGTAGTTGCCTCCAGAAATGATTTTGGGAGGACTTCTTCCTTTCCAATTTCATTGAAGAGTTTGAGGAGTGTAGGGATTATATCTTCTATAAATTTCTTGTAGAATTCAGCTGTGAATCCATCAGTACCTGGACTTTTCTTTCTCACTAGGCTTTTTATTACATTTCGTATTTCTTTGGCTGTTATTAGCTTACTGAGAGTTGTTATATCTTCTTGATTCAGTTTTGGTAATCTCTACCTTTGAGGAATCAGTCCATTTCTTCTGTGTCTTCTATTCTGTGAGCGTAAAGATTCTTGAAGTAACTAGTGACAATCTTCTGAATTTCCCCTGGGCCTGTGATGATTTCACCCTTCTCATTCCTTATTGCATGTACTTGAAATTTTTCATTCCTCTCTTTGATGAGGTTGGCTAGAGGCTTATCAACTTTATTTAGTCTTTCAAAGAACCAACTCTTTAATTTGTGGACTTTTTGAACTGTTTTCTTCATCTCAGTTGAATTAATTTCTCCTCTAATCTTTATGATTTCTTCCTGTCTTTGCACTCTGGGTTTCATTTGCTCTTCTTTTTCTAGATGTCAGAGGTGCAACATTAGGGTATTTATATGTTCCTATTCTGTTTTCCTAATATGTGAGTTTATTGCTATGATTTTTCCTCTAAGAAATGCTTTCATCACATCCCATATATTCTGGTAAGTTGTGCTTGAATTTTCATTAAATTTTAGATATTGTTGAATTTGTTGTTTAATTTCTTCTCTGATCCATTGATTGCTGAGTAGGGTGTTGTTAGTTTCCATGAATTTAGCTGGTTTTTCTGGTTTCTTATGTCATTTATTTAAAGTTTCATTGCACTGTGGTCAGATAATATTCATGGGATAATTTCTATTTTCTTGCATATCCTTAGGCATGACCTCTGGACTAGTATGTGGTGTATTTTGGAAAATGACCCATGTGCAGCTGAAAAAAAATGTTTATTCAGCTGTGGTTGGGTGGAACACTCTGTATATGTCCACCGGGTCCATTAGTTCCAAGCATTGTTTCAGTTCTGCTACTTCCTTGCTAATTTTTTGTTTCGTTGATCTATCTTTTTGAAATAAGGGGGTGTTAAGGTCTCCTGTTAAGATTGTATTCTTAAATATTAGGTTTTTCATGTCCATTAAGATTTGTCTTAAGTTGTTGGTGCTGCTGTGCTTGGTGAATAGATATTTGTGTTTTTCTTCTTGCTCTTGAGTTTTTCCCCTGACTAATATATAGTGACCTTCTTTGTGTAGTTTGATCCTTCTTGGTTTGAAGTTGAGACTGTCTTAGAACAGAATTGCCACTGCTGCTTTCTTCTGAGGTGCTTGGACATATAATATTGTTTTCCCACCTTTGACTTTGAGGCTATGAATGTTCTTTTGAGTTAAGTGTGTTTCTTGTGTACAGCATATTGTTGGATTTTGTTGCCTAATCCAATGTGCCAGTCTATTTCTCTTAATTGGAAAATTGAGTCCCTTTACATTGATGGTTATAATTGAAATGTGTTGAATTATATTTGTCACGATATTTACCTGGTGCTGTTTACTCCTTTGTATCCTGTGATTAATTGTCTGTCCTGTTTGGTGGGTTCATTTTGTTCTCATTCATGGAGTTCTGTTGATTGCCATCTCTCTCTGGATCCTCTTTCTGTAGCCTGTGTAGAGATGGCTTTGTCATCATGAAATTCTTTAGTTGTTCTTTGTCATGGAAGTATTTCCCTTCTCCATCAAACTTGAAAGAGAGTCTTGCAGGGTATAGTAGTCTGGGTTGGAATTTTTTCATACAGGACTTGAAGAACACTGCTCTTTGCTCTCCTTGCCTTCATGGTTTGTGTAGAGAAGTTGGCTATAATTCAGATGGTTTTTCCTTTGAATGTGAGCTGATTCTTCTCTCTAGCAGCTTTTAGTATACTATTTTTGTGTTGGATTTCTGGGTTCTTGACTATTATAAGTCTCGGTGTGCTTTTACTTGGGTTGAAGTTATTTGGTGTTCTGTATGCACCTGTTACCTAAATGTTGGATTGTTTCCTCATATTTGGGATGTTTTCTGTGATTACTTCTCCCCAAATTCTTTTGATGTCATTTGTATTGACTCCTTCATTGTCATTGATACCAATTAATCTCACATCATTCATCCTGGCATCATCTTTCAGGTGATGGATTATTTTTTTCTTCATTCTCATTGTTTTGAAGTGATCCTTTCTCACCTTTTCACTAGTTGCACTGGTATCTTCAAGATCTGAAACTGTCTTTGTTTTCACCCAAATGGTATTGTAGACTCGTGATTGATATTTTTAGTTCTTGTATATCACTTTGACTCCGTTTCATGTGTTCTATTTCTTTTTTTGTATTGCTCATTCAAGGAATCTGTCATATTTCTGATCTCCTCTATTTTTTTAATCCATGTCCTCTTCAAGATAGTTATTAATTCTTTTTCTGTAGAGTTTCTTCCAAGTTTGGTTTACTCTGTATATTTCCAGATTTGTTTCTGTATTACAGATGCTATGACTTCAAAGAATTCTTTTTGGATTTCAGAAATTACTTCTGCTTTGAATTCCTCATGACCTTTCTACTGCTGTTTCTTTGCTTCAGACCCTGTTAATTTATAATTTCATCCGGAATAGTGCTCTCTGCACTTGTTCTCGGTGAGCATTGATTTTCCCTCTGATGTTTCTGCATTTGATTCTTTATTTCAGATGCTATGTATTCAGATATTTCTTTTTTATTTCAGGAAGTAATTCTCATCTGAGTTCCCCTATACCTTTCTGCTGTTGTTCCTTTGCTTCTGTATCTATTAATTCATTCACTTGAGCTGAGCTAGTGTCCTCTGCATGTATTGGTGGACTTGAGGCTTGAGATTGCATTTATCTTCTTGTCTTTGTCATTTTTTATAGCACTGACCTCTGACCTTTGGTATAGAGCTTTGGTGCAGCTATAACCTTACTGTGTAATGAGATTCAGCGGCCAGTCTATTAAGTTTGAGATTATCCAGTTATTCCTGGCTTGGGTCTAGCTGTTGTGTTCAGTTCTTTTTTGCTGCATCTCCTGTGCTTCCTCTCTGTTGGTTCCCTGGTCAGGCGAGCATGAACTGGGATGTAGAGTGAGTAGTGTAAATTCCCACTGTTATGGCTGGCTTTGGGGTGGGGATCTGGAAAGTTGCCGGAATCACCCTTGTGTCTCAGGCCTGTCGCTCTCTAGGTAGGTGGCCCTGGCCTTTGGTGGGCCCGCTGGGGTCCCAAAAGGAGAGTCAATGTTCTTATTCACCGGGTAGGCTGTGCTTTGTCAGCCAAGCTTTTCTGGGTCTTGGGCTGCGACCCAGAACCAGAGAAGGCTGAGAAACTTCCCTCTGGTGCGGTGGACCTGGAGATTTCAATCACGGTCCGAGTTCCACTGGGTTTAGGGCCCAAGGATGGACTCGGGGATTGCTGGGAAAGGGGATCACTGGAAAGGTTCTCTGGCATGGTGGGCCTGGATCCCTCACTCACCAGCTGAGCTCCACTGGGTCTGGGGCCCTGGATGGACTCGGGGATCATTGGGAAAGGGGATCACTGGGAAGGTCCCTCCAGTGTGGTGGGTCTGGAACTCTCAGGTTTTTATCTGTAGAAAATTAGGAGAAATAAGCCAAATAACCTATTCTTCCATAAAGTTTTTTGAATAGCAAAGTGCACTTAAAAGTATATTTTAATTTTCCAGACTATTGACACTATTTTTCAAGATTTAGCTCTCAACAGAACTGACTTTTGAACTCCGTCTAGATTATGACATTTATTTTGGTTAATAAGAAATTTCTTCTGTTCCCTGTATTAACAGCAGGCTATTTATAAATGTTTCATCCAGTATCCATAACAGAATGTCAAGGGACAAATTCATTTCCCTATGACATCTAAATTTCAGATATGTGAAGTTTCTAGGTCTCTTTCATTTAAAACACATTCAAAACACATATTCAGAGCTATAAATCTTAATAATCAAATTATAAAGATATTTATCTTGTGACTTCAATAAGAAAGGAACACAGGAAAGAAGAAAAAGAAAATTTGAAGCCCATGTTTTACAAACATTTTACATAATCATCACACCTCAATCAAGTATATATCATGAGTCTAATTTTCTAGATGAATAAACAGCAATTGAAGTAGACCTAGTAATTTACTCTTGATCATGAGAGAGTACATGAACAACTTAAGTTTAGGTTGTGGCATAGTCTCTCATCTTTCTTTTACCTTTTATTCTTTAACTTTTTTAATTTTAAAAATTAACTAATCAGCCAATTTTTGCTGTGCACTGTACAAGGGACTGAACTCATGGCCTTATTAGTGAACTCAGTCTTCAGTTTATGTTTTATATATTTTTTTTAATTCTGAGACAAGACTGTGCTACGATGCTAAGTTTCCATGGATGGGACCCAATTTGTCACTGCTGCTTCAGCCTCCCTGAGCATTTGGCCTGTGCACTTGTGAAATCATGCCCCTGTGACCTTGGCACTGGCTCTTAGTTCTGCACAACTCTCACCATACACTACTGCTTACACATCACAAATGCACTTACAAAAGTACAATGTACTTGAAAGTACTTAAACTGCTGAGGTGCATATTTTCTATTTGTTGAGTGAATTAGATTCCTGGAGCCCATGAGTACTGCATTGTTCCTGGACTTGTAGATTGTGTATGATGCTAGAGGACATTGCAGAGTCTGTAAAAAGTTACATCTAGCACCAGTGACCTGTATGTCCTCATCCTCAGCTCAGAGGACGCCTGTGCTTCCCTGTTAATCGCTCCCCTCCGATTGTTGTAATCACACATTTGCAACTGCATCTCCAAATGCGAGGGTTACAGTGAGAAGTAACTGAGGCAGATCAATTACCAAGATAACCTTTTGCCGAGGCTGTTAATGTGATGGATAGGAGCCATTATAGAAGTTTGAGATCATCATTATTTATCAGTAAAACAGGATTTCCCCAGGGAGCCACACCAAGCATTTTCCATGTGAATGGAAAGATGGTTTCCTACAGACAGGGCCTAGGTCTATGTCTGGACCATTGAGGGCTTCAGTGTCTGATCCTAAGTTGAAGTAACCATGGGCAGGAGCTGAGAAATTGCAATGTCATAGAAGAGTGCTTTTCAGCCTTGAAAAGGCACTGAGCTATTGGATTCTAGGATCCTACTTCTGACTCAGCAGTTACATTTGCAGATTTGCATTTGTAACAAATTTCCAGATGTGGTTGACATTGCTTGTCTGGGACTACACTCAGAGAAACCCACCTATAAAATATTCTTTTGGTTCAGAATACAAATTCCTAAATTAAGCCACCTCTGGATGAAGCCTCTTTCTTCCACTGAACACTTCAGATGAGTTGATTAAAAACATTGAGATGCTTTTTCTCCATCTACTAAATAGAAATGAAATATGATAATCATGCTTACAGACCCATGTTAAGAATTAAAGATGTACAAGAGTGTGATAGCTGTTGCTCTCACCTCCTGTGGGTGGTGAGCCTCCTGGTGTCTCATTATTTCATCTCTCAGAGAGGCCATGATGATTTTTTTTTAAAGAAAATGCATTGAAGGTCAATCCCTATGGCTTTGATTATAAATATACCTACAGGAAGTACCTAACAGTAAACTGACCAAACACTAGAGATCTTAACCACTTGATTTTTCAGTCTTAATGTTGGTAATAGAGAGATGAGGACCCACAACACTGAGGCTAACAATAACCCCTCTTAGTATTATGTCCAGAACATGGTGTATGCTCACAGACAACGCAGTTATAGGTTCTCAGATGTCTGGCTTACCCAGAAGTCAGCTGCTTGATCTGGCCATTGAGTCGCATATGTGTGAGTGTGCTTTAATAGTTACAGGTATAACTATTTTTCTTTCGTGTCATTACATCTCAAGCTTTCCTTTCCATCAGTCTGCTATAGTGGACATGACGACCTGAGCCCACAACATCTTGTGGCAATACAAATTAGCCTTATGTCTTTTCTATGTAAAATTCTACACTCTATCCTCAGGGAAGATGTCATGGTTTTGTCTAGGTGTAGGTGTCCCCCTACAGCCTCATGCAGTCTGTGGGATAATTTCTAGAATTTGTGATTAATTCCGGATCCAGTGCTGGGATTTTGAGTGTGAATGCTACACCCAGCCTGAGGGAAATAGGCTGAAAGCAGCATAAGGTAGACAGACTTGCTCTCTTTCACCCCTCTGCCACTACTCCTCCCTTTTGTCTTTACTGTTTGCTGCATTCCTCTGCCATGAAATGCTGCTCTCTGCCATATACCACTCTACCTTGGAGCTAGCTGATTATGGACTGAAACCTCCACAAGCTGTGAGATATATAAACCTTTCCTTCCTTAATTTTGGGTGTTGGGTATTTTTTCCAGCAACAAGAAAAAAGTAACTGAGACATCTGTGAAGAATATTAATCCCCCAATATCCAAACCATGTAAAAACGTTGAGGAAGTGTTCTAAGAAATGCTAGACTACTTTTCACATCGAAGTTTTGTTGATCTAACAGCATCCTGGGGAACGGTGAAGGAGAGCTGTTTTAACAATTTATTTGTCTTTGAGAATCAAATTCTCAAAAAAGGATAAGTAGATAAGAAGGAGAGAGGAAGACAAAGTGTAGTGTTAATATACAGAAAAATACAACTGTTTCAACATTAATTATTAAAATGCTTGGTCAAGTAAATCTTGATAAAACCAACAGGATAACTTTCTTTTATTTCTAACTAATTATATATTGACTAGTATATTTGTTATATTTGTAAATGATTTAATCAGGAAAATTCTCAATATCAGATTCATTTGGCTTCACTGAGAAACTAAAATCAGTGTCACATTGCAATAAATGTCATTACAAAATTACTTCAGTTACCAATTAATTTGTTTTAGATGTGGTTGTATTCGTTTCATGCTCTTACATTTTCTTCATTGCTAGTGCAACATTTCCTCTCAATTAATCAAACTGCAACATTATCAAAATTTTCCCATATGGAATGAGAAATTTCCACACATCTCAATAACTATTTTGGACACTTGCAGTTACGCAATTAAGATGCTTATTAGTGGAGAGTTGTGGAATAAGCCTCAATTAGTGAATTAGACTGTATTCATTACACTTCACCAAATGCTCATTAACAGATTGTTTGATTTTTTTTTTTTCTGCCCATGTTAGAAAAAAAGGGTTCTGAGGAACTAGCTTGCTTTAGTAGCAATATGGAAATGAAGTCACATGATAGTCTTTTTGCTTAAAGCAGCATAGCCTGAAGAGTGCTTCTAGCTTTATTTCCAAGATGTATATTGAAGATAAATAATAGCAGGATGGACGATTGGGGGGACATTGCAACATATCGTTTATAAACTCTTTTCTTTAACATAAAATGAGTCAAAGGAAGGTAGGTGGATTCCTATGAAAACCAGACTCATCTGATGCTCACTGTGACTCAAGGATAACCAGATGTTCTGAGGAAATCTGTTATTTTAGGATGCACATAATCTAGTAAGCTTCCATTCACCTGGGAACAGAAATGTTAAAGCCTTTCCAACTTCCTCTTCATTTGTCCAATGCAAGTCTTTCCTTCAATAAATACTTTGCATATTTAATCCCATCTTATTGCCTGCTTCTTGAGGAATCCAGAGTAACCCAATAAACAAAGAACATCTCCTATCCCTAGCAGGTAGGTATGCATGGCCTCATTAATATATGCACAAGTGCATACAATATACTACAGTACATAGAACATTATTTGTTTAATCAACATTAAACACTTAGCCCCATGCATATAAGCAAGCATTATAAACTAAGACATACATAAAATATTAATCCCAATATACAACTTTTGATTCAAGACAATACAAGTAATATAATCCCAAATAAACCATTAGCTTTACATAAGAAATACTTTCCGTTATTGGACATTAGCACACAGGTACCAATAATATACTAGGAAACCACTGATGGGACTAGACCAAATGCAGGAAAAGTAAAAAAAGTGAGCAAATGGCTACATAATAATGTGAGATCCACAATCTTCTCCTACTTGACTCCCAAGTTCAACCCTTTTTCCTCTGGGCAAAATAGTACATAGAAGTAATCTTAGACACTGAGATCTATTTTTTTTCCCTTGAAAAGGCTCATTGCATTTTCAAACTCTAACATGAGTCCTTGCAGCTGTAAAATTCCACCTTCAATCAATTGTTCTGGTGTATCTCTTTCACAAGAACTTACCAGAAAATTTGCCTTGGATATCTAAAGCAGGTAATTTAACATGAAAGTGACAAATGTTAACAAATGAATACAGGAAATGAGAAGTGAAAATATAGAGAAAACAGTAATGGAAATCAAACATCAATTAAGTTTCAGATAGGGCTAAGGACATACCTGGGCATTCTAAGTGTCTGCCTGAGGAGCTCAAGGACCTGGGTTCAATCACAGGTACCACATGTTGTGCCAGCCCTACACTGAGCCGATCATCAAAACCAGGCATGTTGGTCAAATACTGTAAGCCCATTTCTGGGAAGGTTCAGACAGGAAGATAACTACGAGTCTAAGCTGGGTAGTGAAACCCTGTATCAAATACATGAAGAAATAGAAGATGAAAAAAAAAAAAACTTTCAGATGTTCTCCTCAAAACTGTAAGACGATTAGGAGATAAACAGAAGTGCACATTTCAGAGAAGAAGCATTGTGGTTTGGATCTTTAATGTTCTGCAAAGGCCTTGTGCTGGAAGCTTGCTTCTGCAGTGCTGCTGAGAAGAGAAAGCTTTCCTGAAGCAGGCCATGGAAGGTGTCAGGGCCTTGAGCTTATTTCTTGAAGTGGCATTGAGACATTGAGCCCCACCCCCCAGGCTCCTTGTCTCGGAAAGATGATAGAACACTGTCCCTGTTACCCGACTTTACCACCACAGCCAAAACAGTGTAGCTGTGCACCCAGGAATCATGAACCAGCACATATTTTTCTCCTTTTAAGTTGATTTTCATGGATTTTTTTATAATAGAAAGCTAGCACAGGAAACAAATTTTGAACAACCACACATGTATCTTAAAGGTTGGTCATACATTTTTTTCATTGCAATTTTCCAACCAATAAGAAAAGCATGATGCTACATCCCTGTGATCTCAGCATTTGGGAGCCTGAAGCAGAGGGATCACTGTGAGTTTGAGGCCAACCTGGACTACAGAGTTCAAGGCCAGCAAGAACTAAAAAGCAAGACCCTGACTACAACAAAACAAAACAAACAACAATAACAAAATGAACAGTTATTAGATACAAAATAGAGGAATAAAATAACATAAAAAATCTTAACATAGCAGAAAAACATGAGTTTCCATATGGAGGAGACTTCATTATACCAAAATTAATGAAAAAAACCCATTATAATGTAATTTGTCACTAGACTTCATAAAGGTTTATCATGTGAAAAAATTGATTTGTTGAAAGAGTTAATGTTTAATTGTTTGATCAATCTTACAGGCCTATATCTAGTAATCCGAGCAATAGATTAGATGACAACATGTAATATAACAACGCTTATTAATTTCTAATTCTTGTTCTGAAATTCTGTACCATTATTATTGTTGTGTATTGTTTTTTTTTATCTTTATTCTTACTGTTTTTGTTTTATTTTACTTTGAAATAAATTAAGAAATGCATAACGTATAAAGACGCAAGTTTTAGTTAGTATCACATGTCCCACTTATAATGGAATAATTCCTCCAAAATGCTCTTTAGAGGGATTTTTCACTGAGTATCTGCAGACAACAAAAAAGTCACTATCTCATGAAAATAAAGATCTATTTTGTTTTGTTTCAGAGATTTTTCCCTCCAGAAATTTCAACACATTCCAGTATGTGCTAAAAATAAACTTCTAAAATTATGTTTTCTGCTTAAAAATTCTCTAGAACAAAAATACTGTGTATGACCTTAGAGAAACTGTGAATTAAGTACAAACTTTCCAACTAAATTTTTCTTTTTTCTTTTTTTTTTAGTGATGTATATATGTGTATATTTTTATTTTTATTTTTTTTATTTTTTTGCTTTTTTTTCCATTTATTTTTATTTTATTGAAATACAAATGTCAATCAGACAGTTTCAAAAACAACTAAATTTTTCAAGACCTAGATTATACATAGTTTGGTATTTGGTGATGATAAGAATTGTGAACCCTACATCATTCCTGGCTGGAGGATGTGGGATGATAATCCTGTCCTAAACTTGAAGAAATTATAAGAACACCCAAACAACAACCAGATATTGAAGAATCACAGGCCCAAAAAAAAAACAAACAAAACAAAACAAAAAAAACCTATATTAAAAGTTTAGTTTTTGATTCTATAGCTCTTACTATATAAATTTAATAATATTGAGTAAATAAAAAAATTTTTATTAAATATAATAAATATGGAAAATTTATGTCTTGTTTCATGTGTCTTAGTTCAAAAAGTTCATTTTACCTTTGGTAATAGACACTGAATACATATTTTTCCATATTTTATATAACATAATTAAAACATATTCAAGTGAATATGACATTTAACATGAAGACAAAACTAAAAGGTTGTACAAAACATAACATACAGCAATACCAAAATATAAATGTAATAGCATAATATAAGTAATTTTACACAAATTGTATCAAGCATATGTAATTTTTTTTCATTTTATGTATTTGGTACAGGGCCTCACTCCACAGCTTGGATTTGTAGTACTGATCCTCCTGTTTTAAGCCTACCCAGAGCTGGGATTACAGGGATGTAGGATCACACCCGGATTTGGTTGCCTGCTCAGTGTGCCCCAGGGCCTGGGCTGGCTTGGTATGCAGGACCACAGATCAAATCTTGGTCCCTGTGCTTGCAAAGGGACCACTGAGCAATCTTGCGGGCCTCACACATACACAATTTTGAACCTCCAATATAATTATAATTGATCATTGTCCTGGCTACTTTCTTTTATTCTGCACACCCAGAATTAAGAAAGAAAAGTTTTGTTAGACACACAGTTTGTGGAGGTTTCAATCCATACTGATCAGAGTGGCACATTGCAGAGGGCAACAATTTCTGATAGCAGAACAAGCAAAAGCAGAAGGGCAAAATGGGAGGAGCAGAGAGAGCAAGCCTGTTTCCTTCCCTTATATTATACGCAGGCCACCATCCCCTGTGGAGAAACGTAGCACTCACACCCCTAATTCCAGCCCCGGACTTGGAAGCAATGGCAAACTCAAAGCCTGCATGGGGCTTTGGCAGAACATCTAGACACAAAACATTTAACAATCATAATAAATATTAGATCTTTCAAGAATAGCTAAAAATGAAAAAATAGATGACCCCTACATAATTATATAGGAATAATGAATAATTATTTTGTCATTTATTTAAATGTTTACATTTTCTTTTCTTCTCCTCAGGTGTCTTACTACATTTTCGTAGTACATAAGGATCACTTAACTGATTGGGAGTTGGTATGTGTGCATAACACATCTTGAAAATAAATACATTGCTAATGTTAATAATGAAAATGGTAAGTTAAAAATTAAAAGATATGGCTTCAGAGATAGTGCAATGATCTAAGCACCTCCCTGGAAAGCACAGGGACCTGAGTTCGATCCCTGGTACCACATGCCATGTGGTCGTGCTGGCCGCTAAAACTGAGCATGGTGGCACCTGACTGCACAGCACTGAAGAGGGTGAGACTAGAGGACCACTATAAGTCCAAGCTGCATAGTGAGACCCTGTGCCAAATACATAAATAAATAAAATATTGAAAAAATAAAAATTAAAAGATAAATAATGAATTGAGGCTTCTGATCTATGCAATCATGTGGCTGTGGATATTGGAGAGAGAAGACTGTGGGCGGTGCAGACTTGCATGCTCTGGGTTCAGTGGGCCATATTTATGGGAAGTAGATGAGAATATGAGAATCTTTGGGATAAAGTTTGGCTACAAAGTAATAGAAAGTTTGGGAGGCATTGTGAGGCAAAGATATATTCAAGTGATGTAGTTTTATTAACTCCCAGCTTATTATTCAACAGAAGAGATGCTTTAATAACACCAGCACACTCAACAGCTGTTAGACTTGGATCCCAGCTACTGGAAGAGACAGTGGCAGGCATCATTGAGATTTCAGCTTTACAAGTGTCACCCTGACTATAGAGAGTGTCCTTGTCCAAGGTCACATTCTATCCATTGACATCCCACATCCAGTTTGTCTTCATGTGCAAAGTCTGGCCCAACACAATCTCTCCTTGTACACAAAACCTCTGAAGAGCTAAGCAGATACTCATGATCTCTTCAAAGGTAGCAGATAACAAATATCTTGACTGTTGCCATGGCTTTTCCCAAGGAAGTCTGAATTCAGAGACCAAAGGCACAGGATTGTGAAGATCTACTCACTTGTGTCAAACCTGGGACATACTCCATGTCCCTCTTGTAGGAAAGTTGGCGAGTCTGAGATTCACTGCCTCTTCCCTTTCCTAAATTCCCTTTCTTTCCTTTCACAGGTAGTGACTCCAAGACAATGTCCTGTTACTCCATCTGCATGTCAATTTTCTCTCCAGATCTACTTTCTGAGCCATGAACATGGATTCTAAGAGTTTACTAGGCTTATTAATCAAAAATAGAAGAAATGAGGACCCATCAAATGGCTGATAGAGTTTGCTTCAGTGGCTATGAACAACTGAAGGTAAATGCAAGTTGACACCAGAGGTGAGATAGAAGATACTTTATTACAGGCTTTTACTATTTTCCTCTTAGAAACACAGAGGTATTAATTGAAAATTTTCTGTGCTTCAACCCTCATTAGAAGTGTAAAGAACAAACTTATTGGAAGATAGGACCAGAAAGGGAATTTTATTCCTGTTTTGACTCTTTTCCCATATTTTCTTATAGACTAGCTAATCTTAATAATCTTGTTCGGTGTGTCCACAGCCTGCAGTCTGTTACCCAGTATATCTAAGAAGGCAGAGCACAGCCAGATAGCTCAGCATACTAAAATGCCTGCTTAGGCAGACACAGGAACCTGGGGTTCAATCCCCATTGTGCTGTGCAGGCCCTGCCCCCAGGACCTGCTGAGATGGTGAATGAGACTAGGTGTTGCAGTGCATACCTGTAATCCCAGGGCTTGGGAGGCTGAAAACTGGAGGATCACTATGAGTCAAATGTGTGTAGTGAGATTCTGTAGACCCTCTACTAAACATATTCAAAAAATAGAAAAAGGAAATCTAAGAAAGCAGGAAATTTTCATCTTTAGAAGCTTGATTGATTCTTAGCAACCATTATAACTGAAATGGGAAATGGTGGTCAGTGACTAGATAATGGAAAGATACATTAGAAAGACTAATACATGCATACTATCATTGAAATGTATCATTTATTTAGATGAATACTTTTTTTAAAAATAGAAACCATTATGTTCTCCTTGTAAACTCAATCTTTCATCCTCTGTGTTTCATGGAGAATATTTCATCCACCAGATGTTCTTCATTGACTGAAGCTTTTATCCATACTTTGCCTATGACTTTTGGCCACGACTTTGAATACATAGAGGGCACATTTCACTTGATCTTAGCCAAAAGGCCGAGAAGCGATAGAGGGCACACTTCTATGAATGAATGATCTACTACACACTTGAAAGTATCTTGTTTTCCTACCACATATCTCAATACTCCTTAGGTCAAAGATGTTCTATGAATCATTCAACATTCAAAATCACTTTGCAATAATGTTGTCTTGATTGGAATTGATATCCAGAGATTTCCAATCTTGGAGAATGTCTTGAAGAACTCTCTTATCTTCTCATCATTTCACCTGTGACTAAACTAGATATTTGAGGGGAGTATTTCATTGTGGAAAGTCACATGGATCGGCAAATTCCATTTCAGGCTGTCACTAATTAAATTGCCGTAATCCTCCTGAACCTCTCAGTTGTGCAGTACAGCTCTTTCATATGAAATCCATGAGGATGCTATTTAAATGTCATGCTTCTTTATTATTATTTATATCTAATTTATTATCTGCATGAATCTCTGTAGCCTTGGGGTATGAATATCTCTATGTTTAATTAAGAAACCTGTTCTGATTATTGCCACTCCCGCATAGAAGAAAGGAGAACAAATGTAGGAAACACACACAAACAGAGGCTCCCTGGAATGATCCTACTTGCCAGGCTATTAGCAAATTCCTAAGAGCTGGGAAAGACACATGACAGAAACTATCTAATTAGAACACCAAAAAATTTAATTTATTAATTTATTTTAAAGTGTACAATAGGCTCTCATGGGAAAAATACTTTCCTGTTGAATATGACATTTGATATGCACACAGATATTTCTATAGGCCATACTGAAATCTCCACAGGAACAAAAGCATAATCCCGATACCCTTGAGATTTATCTCATTTAGTAAACTCTGGCACTAAGACAAATGCATATGTTCAAGCATTGAAAAGAAACCAGTAATCCTAAATTTGAAAAGGACAAACTTCTTTAATATATTTTATATATATATATATATATATATATATATATATATATATATATATATGGAAAAATGAAATTAATTATTATAATTGATCATTGTGTAGGTCACAGAAGGAGGTTAAGAAATAAAACATTAGAAAATGTCAAATTTGAAGGTTTTTTTGATTTGCATATTATTTCCCAATTTTATTATTAATATTGGGTTATTACTTTTGTTTATTTTACTTTATTTTATTGAGAAATAGCAATGAGACAGTTTCAAAACTGATTAACAAGACAGGTTCAAAAATAAGTATAATGATCATATTATCAAGATCATTATTTTTCTCATTAACTCCATTGTTTTTTATATATTGAATTTTAAAACTGATTGATGTCTACTCCCTCACTTGTTAATAAGGAAAAGCATATAAAGTATTTTAAACATGAGATGCAAGACGATATGGATATATTTTGAGCTTATTAACTAAACTGAATACTAAGTTAATGACAACACTTCAGTCTTATTAAGGTTATGATTTCACCTCCTATTTACCTCTCTTTTGATTCTTTTATATAGGCAATAATGGTAAGCGTGAATCAAGCAGCCTTAAAATGTTAAATGTTAGAAGCACAGAGATCCGATCTTAGGCTTGACAAATTTTTCTGGACATCATAAATCTATGTTTGATTTTTTAAAACAACTATTTAATGTATTGCCAAATTGGGACCCATTGTGATGCTCCACAGCTTCCTCTTTTAGGAGAAATTGAATGAAGGAGAGTAGATGTTCAAATATGCAGTTTTACTTTCCATTCATAGTCAATAACCATTTTTTTCAGGATCAATAACAGCCAAGTGCCAATACTTAAAAAAAAAAAAAAAAACAGAAAGGAAAAAAAAGAACATCTATCTTAATGTGTTTTCCATCATGAGACCATTTGAAGTGTGAGATTCTTTTTCTGAGAGATCAACACTTTAGAAATCCTTCTGATGACAAACTGCCTACTTCCAGATCATGTGGCAGGAAAACATTATTACATAGCTCATCACACTCAGAATGAAGTGTAGGCTGTGAAAAAATATGATTTATGTGTATATAAAACATTTGTTTTGGGAGCCAAACTGACTTCTTTCTTAATTTGTTGCAGCAAAAATGATTTCTATTTAATTTTCGGTAATTATCAGCTTTCAATTCCATCTAATAATGCACTTTTACACAAACAATTTGCCACATCTTGTTTCTGCAAAAATCCTCATCAGTGTCCTTAATTACCTACTGACACCACCATGTTGTGGTTGTGGACTTTCACACATTGCCATGTACAGCATGGCTCATAAAACCTAATGAGAATAAGTTCATTAAATTAATCCCAATAATTAACAAACTTGCTGCCTGCTTCTCAGATGTCTAATTTGTGATGCAAACTTGGCAAATGTTTTCCACTGCAGAAGCAGAATTAAATCCAGAAAGCCTTTGGAGAAATGAAAACTTACTTTTATTAGAAATTCTTTATCAACTATACAGTTTTTGATTATGTAATTTAATAAAGAGAATCATCAGCTTTAAACAAGAAATAAACAATTATATAAAATGTAATGTTGATAAATGAGAGAGAGATCTTAATGGAAATTATGCCTTTATAGAATGTAAAAAGGGGCGATGATACATTCTCTTCATTTCTTGTCTAAACAAGTGCATTTTTACATAAAAGACTTAACTCTATTCTCTTTCAATGAGCACCTTCTCTATGACAGTTGCTCAAACACTTCTCTAAACTGCTACATTTATCATAAAGCATTTGTTATACTACCAAAAGCTTTAGCCCTTTACTGATCTGCTTGCCCTTGCATTAGGGTAAAATTTATCCCTCACACACACACGAAATGATTTTAAATATTCTCTAATATTAATCTAGATCTCATTCAAACATAGTGTAAAAGTTAAAAAATCAAATGAAATGTATTCTTTTTTAATTTTAACTTGTTTTAAACCCCTGTGATGTAGAGCAGATTCCAGCATATAGTAAGTGTTCAGTTGAGTTGACTGAACCAATTATAAACTGATTCACTAATCTTTTTAAAGATGAATTTATGCTGTAACTGTGTTCAACTTTTTTCCATTGTATGTACTTGGTACAGGTTCTCACTACACAGCTCCAATTTGTAGTGATCTTCCTGTTTTCAGCCTTCTCAGTGCTAGGATTACAAGCATGTGCCACCACGCCCAGACTTGGTCACTGGCTCAGCATTTCTGTGGGCGGGACCAGGGATAGAACCCTAGTCTCTGCTTGCCAAAGCAGGCACTTAGTCCACTGAACTATCTCAACAGCCCCTTTGTGTTAAATTTTTTAAAAAAGTAATATCATTCATATGTACATATATATATATATATATATATATATATATTAGTACAGGATCTACTAGGTTTCACTATGTAGATCAGACTCTGAGTGATTCTCCTGTTTTCAGCCTCCCAAAACTGGGATTACATGCCTCAATCACAGTTTCAACATGCCCTGGGGGTAGGGCTGGCATGGCACCCAGAGATCCCACCCCGGGCACTGCCCTCTGCCTAAGCAGGTGCTTTAATCTGTTGAGCTATCTGTCGTGCCCCTTGTGTTCAGTCTTTATAAGTTGCCTATGTATGTATGTATGTATGTATGTATGTATGTATGTATGTATGTATTTATTTATTTATTTTTGGGATATCAGGGATTGAGCTCAGGACCCTACAGTTGCCAGGCCCTGTGTTCAATTGGTTTTTTTTTTTTTTCTTTTTTTTTTTTTTTTTCAGTAATTCTTTGTATATTTTTTATGTTTTAACTTTTGTTCAGCAGTATATTGCCTAAATACTTACTACAATGAATAACAATTATACATACATTCCCCTTTTTTATTTCTTCTTAATAACACTCTAACTCACAACTTCTACAGATTATAAGCATATATACTTTTATACATTCTATGCATAATTTTCACCGGAGCCAATTTTCATTTATTTTGTTATGGTATGTTACTTTTTCTACTCTTTTCCTTTCATTTTTTTCTGTTATTTATTTATTTTATTTTATTTTTGCAGTTCTGTGACCTTAGTTCCAAGTTAGTTCTCGTCCATATTTGCTGTCTGGAGATTTTTGAAAGTGGTAACAGGGATGTAGGTTACCAAGGTATACAGCTTGTTTGTGGAATCTTCATCCTCATTTCCTTTCCTGGACAGCTGTAGGTACCCAGGTATGATATGGAACATTTCCTACTCGTTTGGCCCAGACAGCGTTGTTAAGCCTGGTGTCAATGCACATGTCTGGAGTCACCACCTCCTTCATGGCAAACTTCCAGATCTCCTTAAGTACCCGAGGGGCCCACTTCATGAAGCCCACACCATGGATGCACTTGTAAATGTTGATTATGTGCTGTGCAGTCACCACCTCATTGATGGCAGAGTGGTCCTTCTTCTCACCACCCTTCCTTGTGGGAGCCATTCTGCCGGGCCCCAATTGGAAAGGAAGAGTGTGGTGGATTGCAGGACCTAAGGCTGCCTATCCTCTCTTCTTTTTTCTTTTCTTTCTCTTCTCTTCTTTATTTTTCTTTTCTTTCCTTTTTTAACGCAGCAGGATTGTTTACTTATGTGCAATATGAAGTCTGGTTTTGCATGACTGCCATGGATTTAGAATTTCTCTGCAGGTCTACATCTATGTTCTTACTGGCTGGCTTCATACAACAATGAATATAGGGAGGTATTTAAAGGTAGGTTTTGATATCAAGGAATCAAATCTTGGTTATGTCAAAAAATTCTTAATGAAACTTTAATGTAAGAAAGATCCCTATGCCTCAAATAAATAAGGACATCAAATATTAGAAGAAAATACAAATATAACGTCAATATCATATTCGTTTTACCCTTGTATGAAGATATATTTATTATCTTTGTTTACTTATGTGCAATTTGAAGTCTGATTTGTGTGACTGTCATGCATTTCGAATTTCTCCACAGGTCTACATCTATGTTCTTACTGGCTGCTTCATACAACAATTAATATAAGGTGGTACTTAAGGGTAGGTTTTGATATCAAGGAATCAAAGCTTTGAATCCTGACTCATACGTGCAAGTTGTGTGACCATTGCTGAAGTGTAAGCCTCTCAGCTTGTTCTATAATAAAACACAAATTCTTTAGAGTACACTGGTTTCTTTTGGAAGGTGGAAAAATTTTTACACAGAATGTGCTCAGTGATTTGTATCCATGTTTAATATGAGGGTAGTGATTTAAAAGTTAATCAGGATTTGGAGAAGCATTGAAATGGCCAGGTGTGCTGGCATATGCCCATAATCCCAACACTTCTGGAGTCTGAGGAAGGAGGATGACAAGCTCAAGCACATCTTATTGAGACACTGACTCAGAATCTAAATTCTGAATGGCCTGGGGTTGTAGCTCATTACATAAGCCATGAATCCAATGTCCACTACTGAAAATAACAAAGGAGGAGGAGAAGGAAGAAGAGCAGGAGGAAGAGGGGGCAAAAACCTGAGTTGTGGAGAAATTTAATAATAATACTTGATCTATTTTTGAAGAGGGAGGGCACAGATACACAGGAACAAAAATGATGCTCAAATCTTGATTTCATATTGAGAAGAAAATTCCTACTTATTACTGTCAAACCCTAGGATTTTATTAACTACAATATATACAATACATAGAAATTTGTTGAATATAGGATTTGTGAGTACTTTACGTAAGTTTTTAAATATTGTAAATTCAATTATAAAACATAGACATTACAAAACAAGAGGGTATAATATAGCTGCATCAGTCATGGTCTTTGAAGAACTTGCAACCTGGTTTATTTTTCTAAATCTTCACTTCAAATTCTAAAACCTTGGGATGTTGTCTGACACTGAAAAATTCCAGAGGTTACTTTTAGGGTGCTGGAATAGAATGTACGTATGTGCTACATTGAACTCTTTGAAAACAGCAAAAAAAAAAAAAAAAAAAAAAAAAAAAAAAAAAAAGGAAAATTGTGGTGTGGTAAACCACAATTGTCTTTTTTATGACTTAAGATGAAATTGCAACTCGTCTCCCATTTTCTGAAAATCTTAAAATTTAAGGAAAACGTTTTGAAACACCTTCATTGTCATTCTTTGAATGTTGTTTAAACTGAAATAGGGGTTCTACTTAGCGGAATTGTGTCCCACCAAGGGTATCTGATGAGGTATGAAGAAAGTTTTGGCTGCTGTGAGCTACCAATGACCAACGAGCAGAAGCCAGGGATCGCCCTGAGCACCCTACAGTGAACACGATGGCCATGCAAGCCGCAGCATGGACATCCCTACGGCTTGTGACCTCAGCCCTTAAAATTAATAGATTAAAAACAGGAATCCTCCAAATCCTGACCATTTGCAGTAACTGCACATGGACATCTCACTTATTTTCACCTGATGTTTTTGCTCCATAAACCTAGCAATGAAGCAGAGCCCATATTTATTTCTTTGAATTTGTCTGAAATATTTCCATAATTAATGCAAAAACATTGTGCTGATGGGCTACTATGTGTCAGATGGTTAGTTCTATGTCATGCTGACTGGATCGGGGTACTTCGATTAAGGATTATTTCTAGGTGTGTCTAGCAGAGTGTTTCTGAGTAAAACCAGCATTGGAGTCAAGGGTTCAGTGAAGTTGATTGTCTTTCCCCATGGTGATGGGTATTATTCAGTCCATTTATGTTTTTTTTTTTTTTTTTTTTTTTTTGGTGGATCCAGGGATTGAACTCAGGCCCTTGAAGTTGCTAGGGATGCGCTTATTCCACTGAGCCACCTCCCTGGCCCCTATTTAGTACATTTCTGTACCTGAGTAGGACGAAGCTGGGTAGGAAGGAGGAATCTCCCTCTCTTACTTCCTTCCCACCTTTTAGCTGGGATACTGGTCTTCCCCTGTCCTTGCATGCCGTTGCATCTCTCAAGCTTCAGTGTCAAATTAGAACAGTGCCACCATTTTTCCAATTTTCAGCTCCCAAACATCTCCATTATGGGTCTGATCAGCCTCCATAATTATATGCTCCAATTCCTCTACCCCAAGACAGACTCCTCCCTTTCTGAAGCCTGGCCCTGTGTGCTTAATCTTGGGACAAATGGCTATTGTAGGATTAATGGTTTTACTCCCGCTTCCTGAAGTTTACTCAGTGAAAAAATGTTGAAATGTTACAGAAGCACAGTATACAAGTGTGTGCTTGGATTTTCGCATACAATCACATTCATGACACATGACAGCATAAAAATTGCCCTTTCTTTGTACGAGAATGTAAAGAAGATATTATAAGTTCTTCCTAAGAAGGCCTAGAATGGTGATAGAAAACCACTAACCTGAGGCCAGAAGGTGGTAAATCCATCTCCAGATAGATCTGTAGAAGAGCCTTGAGGTTAGTGAAAATACCATGTACACAATTTATAGGGCAAAAATTGTACAGGCAGGTTGACATTTGCTCATTAATGTTAGTAAGTATCTCAGCCAGTTTAGGGGGAAAATAGCACTAAAGCTATACTGAGAACAAACTCTGATTGGTTTCATTCTAAAAGGGGGATCATGATAGAATATGTACAGGTGTGTATGGCCTAAGATTACACTATAGGAGAAAGAAAATCTGTGAAAGGTGAGCTACATGAAGCTAAAAAGCAGATTACTAGAGAAGGGGGTTAAAACAAGCAAAAAGCTTGGAAAGTTTTGACCCAGAATTCTTCATAGAAAACATACAGAAATTTTAAATTAACATGAGCAAATTTAAAATAAATTGTACAATTCTTCAATTTCCTTAGTGTACCTTAGGGGTTGGGTTGAAGATGACTGTGAAAGGAAAGTTACAATGTATACAGATGTTATTGGCCAATCTCTAATTCTCACTGTGACATTTTCCCATATTTGGTCTTTGTTTTTGGAGCTATTAACAGACCTTGCTCACGGAGATATTTGAGACTCACCAGGCTTTCCTTTCACAGATGGTCAGTGATACCAGGAGTGACCATAGAAAGGAAAAATATAACAATCAATCTGGATTTTGGCAAAGGAAGACAACATTGATTAAATCCTTGCAGTTCAACAGAATATTAATGAAGGCACTGTGGCTCATTTGGAGAGGAAGAAATTAATTGACAAAGGAGAGGGTAGCTATAGGCAAGATTCCATGAACAAAGGGAGAGGTGAAATGCAGATTATGGTTTAAAAAGATTAACTAGTGAATGGGATATTAACCTCCAACTGGGGAAATAATTGTATTATAATGGGGCTGGAGAAAACTATCAGCCAAAGAAAGAAACCTGAACTGAAATGTTTCTAAATGGAAAGTAGCTTTGGTTACCATTTTGGTTTGCATGGCTTTCATTTTGTAACCACTACCCTAAGTTCCTTGGTTTCAGCAGAGACTAGAACTGAGCATTCTGTTAGACTTATTAAAGCTTTGAACAAAGGCAACTTAAAAAGATACTCAAGTGAGGATTTCCCTTATGCAGAATCCCTGCCTTCCAGGATTATTTCATATGTAAGCATCACACTTAGTTGATCTAAGGATCAGCAGAGACAGTTCTGATACACAGTGTGTTGCAGGTGTTTGTAAAGTTGGTTTCCTTTTTAACCATTCTTGGCTAATACAGGAAGCTTTACCTAATGAGTCAGAGAGAGATAAGGCCTTTGATGCCTTAAAGTTTGAGGAAGTTTATGGGCACTGAAATTCAGTCACCATGTGGGAATAGTAGTAAGCAACATACAGTGGCATTTCACTCCATCAGACATCTGTCAGTGATTAAAATACTGAAAAAACTGTCAAAAAGACTTCTATCAAGAGATGTATATGAGTAGCACTATTAGGGAATGTACTCAAACTTTGAGCATCAAGAAAACTTACTAGGATCATACACTGCATGTTGACAATAGATGTATTTATATTTGCTTCCTTAATACATGAAGATAGCTCTTGTCTACCTTGTCTATCCTCTTGTGTAACAGAATTTGTTCTTCACAGTTTAAAGTACATCAAATAGAGAGGCACAGGGAATTATACAGCACTGTACCTCAGGGTTGTGCATCCTTGAACTGTTTCCACACTTCCAGGTGTGGGGGCACCCTATAGCACCCTTCCTAACTGACCAAGAAGTTACAGACTACAGCAGAAGTGGTTGATGGCACTATGCAGAATTTTCAAAGCAACAAATGGGAAGTTAGCACCCCACCTTGGGAGAGAGGTAAGAGTTGGGGCTGAGAGACCTCAGACTACAACAGCAAGAGCAGAAGACCAGAGCGCATGACAGCTTCCCTCCCCACTCTGCAACAAACAACCCAGGAGGACAGAGACACAGGAGCACAGGAGGCTGAGCAAGGACCAGGAAGAGCCAAAGGTGCTCAGGCCTGGGGACAGCCTGCTCTCCCTCTGAAAACAGGACAAATACTTGGAGAGAGGCACTGCCAAGAGAAACAGGTTAGTGATGGGAAGCCACTAAGGGACAGAGAGAAAGTACTGGTTGAAGACTGGTCCCAGGATGAGTTTCAAATCCACAAAACTGTGCTGAAGACTTAGTAGCATTATATAGTAGTTTTGGACTCTTGTTAGATGCCAGAGATATTCTATTACTCTATTTTTCTTCATTTTTTCTCATTTGTGGTTTCTTTCTTGATCCTTTTGTCTTTTGTTGTATTTTACCTATATTTTTGTTTCAGTCTATTCATTTTGTTCTAGACTATTAATTTCCCTTTTTCCTCAATTTACTACTAGACTTAATCATATTTCCATATGAATTAACATCTCTCTATATTTTTTAGCCAACTTCAATAATCCTTTGCTTATTCCTGCAATCTTTCTTTTCTGCCCTCTTCTCTAGGTTCCCAAAGAATGAATAGTAGCACTATTAGTAGAAACGTGACCTTCTACTTCATATCTTTTCAACTATCTCTGCTTAATCCACTGTCCTTCTCTTTCCCTCCCACCAGGTAAAGTCACTGTACCAAAGATAAACACTTTGCATACGTGCTCCCAACTTACAATTGGTTCTGTTATATAACTGTAGATTTGTCTTCTATGGTTAAGGTTACAAAATAATTACCATAGCTAGTCAGTTTCTAAACTGTACTTGACACTACTGTCAGTGCTTATTATAGTATTTTACTTAGGCTGTCATATTGGTTCTATTCTGTAGCAATACTGAGTAGTTCTGGGCTAATGACTTCACCATACCTTAGCACAAAAGAATGGGGACTGAGCCAAACAGGTACCAATATTTCACTCTTAATGAATTGGAAAAGTGGAATTTGAAGACAGAAACATATTCAAAACCACACACACACACACACACACACACACACACACACACACCATATTAAAAGACAATGCTTACCTGGAGAGGCATTGGTATTAATGATAAAGCTACCTATAACAAAAACTTATAAGGACCAACACAGAAAGCAAAATAAAAATAGACAAAAAATAAAGCTGGCAAGACACACAAGCAAAATGTACCCTCAGATCTCCAGCCTGTCCAGAACAAATCCAGGAGACAAGATAGAGAAAAATGGATGATCTACACCTGACATTCCTGAAAAGATAACAACCAAAGTAGAGAAATAAATCCGAATTAAAACAACACCAAGATTCCATCTCACCCCAGAAAGAAGGGCTATTATCAAGAAGTCAACCAGAAACAAATGCTGGAGAGACTGTGGAGGAAAGGAACTCTTTTCCACTGTTAGTTAGTGCACGTCGGTCCAGCCACTGTGGAAACAATTGTGAGATTCCTCAGGAATCTATTGAATAGGATCTTAGAGATCCTATTCAACCCAGCTATTCTCTTCTTAAGGATTTTTCCAAATAAATTGAAAACATCATGCCACAGTGATTTAAATCTTATAGCAGTGCAATGTAACGTAACTAAATCTTGAAAACATTTCAAATGTTATCAAGGCATTGTTAACACAAACCTTTCAAACTACATGTATACTATATTAACATATATATGATATATATATACATATATATATGATATATATATATATATATATATATATATATATATATATATATATATATATATATATATATGCAACAAGCACTAGGGAAATCCACATTTTTGGTTGGTGTGTTTGTTGTTTTTTTGCAGTTATCCTTCAGATACAGAGTGGTACGCAACTTATTTTTAGTTGGTGTTTCTTAGTGGATAGCGATGATTGAAAACCATGTGCACTCATTTACATCACTGTTCTGAAATCTCACTCAACAGTTTCAGCCATTCTTACTTTGACTGATTGCTTCATTATTGAACAAATTGTGTGCTATTGAGTCATTTTCTGACTTTTGATTGGATTATTAGGCCACTTGAATTTGACTAGGAATCTGGTCACAATAAGTGTGCCACTTTATTATTTGTTCTTTTGGGGTTGCCTTTTTTTCTTGTGTTATTCCTGTTTTCCTCTTTTGGGTTTTTCTGTAGTAAAGATAGCTGTAAGGACTTCCGAAAAGCACAGGACTCATGAGCATTTCCTATTTATCCCCTACAAGAAGAACACCTCAGTACTTCAGAGAGGAGTGACTTACTGTATATTCAGAATCTAAATATTGTCCTTAGTCTAAAATTGCCAGTTATTCCTGATATTTAAAAGGAGAAAACCTGAAGAATTATTGATTATGAAACAATAGACTGTTAGAGTTTTTGCATGTCAAAAGAAATCACCAATGAAGTAAAAAGACAACCCACAAATTTGGAAAAAAAAAATTCTGACAAATAATAATATGAAAAAATGCTCCACAACACTACCATCTGTGCAAACTAAAACAACACTGAGATACAATCTCACCCCAGAAAGAATGGTCATAATAAACAAATCAACTAGCAACAAATGTTGCAGAAGCTATGGGGATAAAGGAACTTCTCCATTGCTGGTAGGAATGTAGACTTGTGCAGCCATTGCAGAAATCAGTGTGGAGAATCCTTACAAAACTAGGACTGGAAATCCTATTCAAACCAGCTTTCCCCTTTACTGGGAATTTTCCCTGAGGAACTGAAAATATCATATAGTGATATATGTGAAGTTCTGTTTATAGCAGCACAATTTGTGATAGCCAAATCTTGGAAGCAATCAAAATGCCCATCACCTGAAGAATGGATGAAAAAGATGTGGAATTTTTATATAATGGAGTATTACTCAGCCATAAAGAATGATAAACTTGAAGCCATCATATATAATTGAATGCCACTTGAAGATATACTCATAAGTGAAATAAAAGAGACTCACATGTGTAAAGATAGTATAGTCTCCCTAGTATAAGAACTCAAAAGAAGAAATACAAATAGAAAAGTATAACACAATTAAAAGGAATGGGAGAATTTGAGGATTAGACAACGAAAAGAGGACAAGGAGGAAAGCTAGGAAATATGACAGGGGCAAAGCTGTACATTTATACATACAAGATGGGCAAGACAGTGATCCTGAGAACTATCAGAAGGTTGCTGAAACTAGCAGTTGTTTGGTGGGATTCTCACCCTAGCTAACTATATATACTGATACTTGTGAACTGAGCAACTGCACCGGGATAGCAATGTGTAATAGTGGGGACCTCGTGGAATGCCTGTCATTCTGGTCTTCTAAATACGCACTGCTTTCCATGACACACCACTTATGGCCAGACTGTATCTCAATTAAGTTTTTTTTAAAAGGGTAATAAATGAAAAAAGAGACGAAAAATGTCACACGACTATCCTGCTACAATGCTGTATATGTTTAAATTTATAAATTATTGTGTAAAAAATGTAACTGTTTATTAAATATTTTTTAGTTTTTTTAATTCATTTTCCATATTTGGTAGAGACTTAAAGTTTAACATATTAGTACTTGATGGAAAATATATGCTCCATCTTATGCCTAAGATGTTTGATATACAGAAAGACAGTGTGGTTGAACCCACCTGCATATGTTGTAGGGCAATAATAAGCTTCTCTTCTGAAGGGTTAACAGCTTACTTTTGCAGACCAAAAATTAGAGAAAAAGAAGGGCTGCAAGTACAGCCAACATTTTGGCACTAATCTTTCAAGGTCAGGGAAGACTGAGGACATAGGAGAACCTATACTATAACATCCTGTAAGTCAGCTGTGTCCCAAATTTTCTGAACAAGGAGATTATAGCGCCACAGAGGAATGAGATTGATGATGTAGTGTGTGCCTAAAGAGAGTCACACAGAGAGAAAACATTCTCTCAGGCTTTCACGGAGAGCAAACAGGTGAAGCAGTGGCCATGACTCTTCCACATGGCTTACACTTACAAAGACCCTAGGTTTCAGGATAAGTCCCAAGGGTACTTGACTTACCTTGTCAGATACAAAAGTTACATTTCTATATAGGTTTTTCTTTATCCTGGTCTTTACTATCCAGCAGAAAAGTAAAAAAATGAGGTGTGAAAAGTGAAGCCATGTTAATATGCTGAGCTGTGGAAGACTCAAGTCATCAGATTCAGACCTTGCCTGTCCTGTGGATAATCTACTACTATTGTGGACTACTAGACTATATTGGAATATTTTTCTGAATTCATGCACCTACAATATTTGGATACCCATCTCTGACAAAACTAAAGAAAAAAAAGATGTTATGAATGAAGGACCACTTTGTATCTGCATATACAAAACAATATACAAAATAGCTACTTTCTCTTAATTCAGTAAGAAGAAAGATTTGTGCTAATAGTGGTTGGACAGGATATCATGTCTGCACCCTGTGCAACGAATGACTATTACAAAGACAACAATATTCAATGTATTACTTGTTGTAACTCTTCTACCATCCTGCTTTGAAGCTGTCTCTTGCAATTATTTTCTCAATAAAAATATTAAAAAAATACAATAGATTTAGATTATGGACTTGTGTTGGGTTGCTGGTGTAAACTGAATAATCAATGCATTTCCCAAGTACTCTATATGAAAACCATTTGCCCTTCCTATGGTGCCATGAAAAGATCAGAAAAACTAGGAATTCATTTCCTATTCATTAGACATATTTGTGTTACAATTAACAATAGATAAATATCTATAACCACATCGCTAGTTGTTAAATGAAAAGATTACCTGACCATTACATATAAAGAGAATGTCATTCTTTTGTATCTTACGTGTCTGAAAGTAAATTTTCTTGCCATATGTCATATGAAAAAAAGCAGTAATATCCCAGTGATAGGACATACGCTGAACACAATCAGGGATGTTCATAGAATATGTTTTCATTTGTGTAGGTTTTTTTTCTATATTTCAATGTAACTATTTCTTTCAATTAGGAAACATTTACAAATATACTTTAAATAAGAAGCTCTGCAACTCTAGAAAGTAGGTCTGAAGGTGATATTTCTATACTATTATAGTATTCATAGAGACAATGTTTTTACTCTATGCAATTTTTTGTTATCACTTACACCAAAACATGATGCTATCGCAAATGAGCTCAGTCAAAAGTAGAATTTATAGCTGAGAGTTAAGGGAGCATTTAAGTTGTGACATTTCCTGATGTGATCTTGGTTTGAGAGAAATGAAATCAGTTGCAATCTTTATTGTCCAATTTCTTTTCCTTAATTGTTATTGATACAGGTTTGCAGAATATAATGATTATATTCATCTTGAGGTGTTGGTACAAGAACATAACACATTCTGATTCCTTTTCATCTCCATTTCCCCATGTTTTCTCCCCTCTCTTATGCTCTTTTGATTTCTGATACCACATTTTCAAGCACACATATCTCCTGGGAAGAATTAAAGACAATAGGAACATTGGCATTTGGTTACACTTGACATGGTACCCATACACAAATGACAGGCTATAGTGAAGCTGGGGTAGAAAGATTGCAAGTGCTAGGCCAGGATAGACAACTTAATGATAGTCTGTCTCAAAATAAAAAGGAGTATAGTTGTGTAGTTCACTAGCAAATGGCTCCTGCATACAATCCATTGTGTGTATGTGCACACATGCACATGTTTGTGTGTTTGTGTGTGTGTGTGTGAGAGAGAGAGAGAGAGAGAGAGAGACAGACAGAATGAAAGAGAGAGAGACAGAAACAGATAGAGATAGAGAGACAGAAAGAGAAAGAGATAGGCAGAGAGGTGGCAAGACAGAGACAGAGAAACAGAGACAGAGAAAAAAAGACAAAGAGAGATGGACAGAGAGAGAGAATGAGACAGGACCAGAGACAGAGAGAGAACTTGAAAATATATTTAGATCCACACTGATCTGAATAGAGTGGATAAGTGGATAATTATTCCTCAAATTAGAAATTCAATAGGGTATGTTTCCACCATGAGAGAAATATTTGTCACATACTAATACAATTCAGATTCAATACAAACTTAGAAATCTTCAGTGAATTAGGGGCTACTGTGAACAGTCTCACCCAAAATTACAACTGAAGTCTCTACTAATACATAACAATGCTATCAACAGGCAGAGCACATTCATTATCACTAAATAAAATGACCAAGTAAGTAGTACTTTCAAGAATTATTATTTTACTACTTTTTTCAGTTTCTTGGTAGGAACTGATCTAGTCTAAAATATGTGAACTTAAGAGGTTCTGTTCCAGTGTACAAAGACCTCAAATACATCAGCAATTGGTGGTGTATTAGTTACCCTTCTCTTGTTGCTAGGATAAATGGTCAACACTCAAAATGAGGGAAGGGAAGGTTAATTTAGCTCACAGTTGCTGGAGGTTTCAAGAAACTGGAGGAGAGGCTGGGGCACTGCCTTGTCCCGGATGACCCTTTGAACCTCTCTAAGAAAGCACAGGCTAGCCAGGTTAGTGGTTCACGCCTCTGTCCCACCCTCAGGCCCCACACTGGTCCTCTGTCCCCACCCCTCAAGCCACTCATTGCTCCTCCAGTGGAGTCTGCCCCATAGCTTACATGAGGCTTCAGGGGAACAAATAGTCACAAACCATAACAGGTTGTAAGTACTAGATTCTTGCTTCAGTTTTGGATAATTACTGCTTTTGTCCTTTTTTTCTGGCCTTAAAAATATTAAACCAGAGAATGCTATGTCAGAACATGTTTTAAAGAACTGCTATCCACATGTAAGTCTGCGTTCCAAAAGAAATAGTGAATCTTGTAACTGTTGAAAAGAAAGTGTTTTTTTAAAAAATATTTTGGGAAGTGGATTAGATTAATTTAATGTATTATGCACAGATCAATGGGTTATTTCTAACTATACTCATGTCATCCCATGAAGATGTTTAACAAGGTTAATACATCTGTTTTAGTATAAAATGTACAAAAGTTTTACAAGTTCTAAACTTTTTATATGATATCAATTGGATAAATAAAAAAGGGTTTTAACTACATATTAACAATTATGGACATTAAAAATACATATTCAAATACAAAAGAAAGTATACAAAAATCATATAATACTTTAACAAGTGGGTAAAAATGCATAACCACTACAAAGACAAAAATATGTAATATATTAATTAATAAACTGTCTGTTTAATCGATTTTGAAACTGTCTCACTGCTCTTTGTTTCTCAATAAAATTAGTAATAAATAAATAAATCTAAAGAATGATTGAAAAATCAAATTAAGTTTTCTGAAACACATGTAAAGGTGATTAATGGTTATTTATCAAGTATTATCTGTGAGCACATTTTTAATTAAATAGGCTTATGGATTAACTAATAAAATTGTGTTTTGCTGAAAGAGTAGCCGGAAATAAGGAGGTAGCAGAATTATAAATTGGCACATAATACTGGTTGAGTATAACTATAACAAAACAAAAGGGGTTTTCTTGGCATTAGTCTACACTTCAAAGCTTTGTTGAGAATACTGCAGTCACATATGTAGAAGGCCATACATTTGTTTTTGATACACACAAATATTTTAACACCTCCTACTTGCCAGAAACCATGCTGGTTACTGAAAGTTAAGAGAGACTAATGTTACCCTCCTAGAATTTACCACAAATTTTTCTTTGAAAAAGTTGAAAAACATTGTGCTTTTCTTCTGTCGAAAGGATGTGAAGGATTCTGAATCACCTATCTTTAACATTTTTCACTTTTCTCTATCTGAAGCAAGGCATAAAAGACCTCTTCTCTTTAGCCACTACTGGTTAGCTGATGGAAATTAATGAGTTTTGAGATTCTACAGAGTGATTTTCTAATCTCTGAAGAGCATATAACTTCAATGTCTTATGAAATGAAGTCTGCATTGTACTCTTCTGTAATGCTTAGTTAGTCCATGGCTGCTCTTACTTAAACATCTAATTTTGTACAGTTACAGTATTTTCCTACATTTTTTATGATAGCATGATGTTTCAGTATAATTACCTACCTTGTGTGTTTGGTTTAAATCCAGTAGAGAGATCCAGGTTTATTTTATAAATTATAAGGCTTTGATGAATATTTGAGCTATCTATCTCATTGTCCTGCTAATGTGATCATCTTTCTCTTTTCTTTATTTATAAGTATCAGGCAGAATAAGTCACTGTAGTATCTTTACCAAGTATTTTATGTGCAGTATTTAACTATCATCCAATTAAACCTCTTATTTCCATAACAGCCTCACATTGTTCTTTTACTCACTAAGTGGCATTAAAAAATTTTACCTTTAGGCTGGTGACATAGCTCAGTGGTCTAAAGCTGGCTGTTTAGGCAAGCTTAGGCAAACTCAGGGGACCATGGTTCAATTCCTGGCCCCACAGGCCCTGCCAGCCTTGCCCCCAGGATGTGCTGAACCGGCACTCCCCCCAAAAATAATTCTTCCAACCTTAGTTGGCTAGAGAGCTGTGGACCAGGTATTGCACTCAGTCCAGGACTAGGGAAACAGTCTGATTTTTCTGTTCACTCACATTCAAACATGCCAAATCAAACACAGAAAAAGTTACACTGGGGATTTTTTTTTTTTTTTTTTTTTTGTCCTTAGAAGACGAAACATAAACAGAGTATTATTCCATTAGATATTCAAGAATTCTTGTATATATGCACCAGTTGATATTGAGTTCTTTCCAACTTGGGCAAATTATGAACCACACTAATGCAAAAGTTCAAGTAAATATTTTATGTGGTTTTGTTTCTCTTTTATTTTTATTTTTTAAATTTGTTTTATTTTTCATTTGAAAGAGGAAAAAATAAAAATAACAGTAGAACAGAGTTTCAAAAGAGGTAATTAGGAGTTACAGCAATTAATAAATTGCATACTGTTATCTTCATAGTCGTTAGAGTTCTTGAGACATAGGCATGGCAGCTTGTCCAAACAATATTAACATGAAACTTTTTCAATGAACTAAAAGAAACTAGTTGTGTAATTATCTTAACTATCTTGTGTATAAATACATGTTTTTCCTTTTCTTTCTTTTGCCTTTCCCCATCACAATTTTTCTTTCCTTTTGAATGGTTTCTTTCCAATATACTGTCCATTGTACATTTTTGATCATATTTACTTATGGAGTTATCTCACACTAGTGAGATAATATGTTTACACATATCGTTCTGATTTATTTCACCTATGGGTATGGACTCGAGAGGAATCCATTTAAGTATAAAAGTGTCCAGCCAGTTTATCATTTTTTATGACTCAAGGAGAAAAAAAAATATATATATGGGTGCACAGATATCAATATGGTATGATGTCTTTAATTCTTCTGGTAAGATATCCAGAAGATGAATACCTAGGTGAAATTACACCTCTAATCCTACTTTTTAAAGGAATCTCCATCCTGATTTCCACAGTAAAAGTTCTTTTTCTCTCATGGCACAGTCCAAATTTGCTATTGGTTGATTTTTTATGATAGTCATTTTTTTTCTGAGATGCGAAGGAATCTCAGTGTTTTAATTTGAATCTCTCAAAAAAAAAAGTGATGTTGAACTCGTCACTTCATCTAAGAAGTGTATAATCATCTCATGCCCATTTTTTGAATGAGTTTTTCAATTTGAGGGGTCTGATGATTTTCAATTATTTGTGTATTTGAAATATAAGTCCTTTGAACAACAACTGGTTCTAACATTTTCCCACTCTGTTCATTGTCTTTTAGCCCTGTTGGTGATTTCTTTGTTGTGCAAAAGCTTATTAATTGGTGAGATCCCAATAGGTGATTCTTTGTGTGATTTCCTTTACAGACTGGATTTTGTTCATTATGTCTCTATCTTTGAGATTTCTACCTAATTTTTCTCTTACAGCAAAGTTAGTATTTCTATTTTAATATTTAGATCTTTGATCCATTTTAATTTTATTTAGTGGATAGTGGTAGACATGGTTCTAATTTCATTTTCAGTATGTGGAGAGCTAGTTTTTCCAGCATCATTTATAAAAGAAGCTATCTTTTTTCCACTCAACATGTTTGGTTCCTTTGTTAAATATAAAGTGGCTGAATGTGTTTGGAGAAGTGCCCATTTTTTTATTTTGTTCCACTGATCCTCATGGTAGTTTTGCAAATACCATGCTGATTTTATGACAGTAGCTCTGTAGTATAATTTCAGGTTTGGGATTGGCAGAATTTCTTTTGTTCTTTTAGGTCTCTTCTAGTTCCAAATAGATATTAGGAGTATTTTCTCTCAATCTGTGAGATATGCTGAAGTTTTT
>PVKA01008543.1:0-25241 GCA_004027165.1 Ctenomys sociabilis
GCCCTAGTCTTAGCCTTAGTCAAATGAGAAGTTGTTTGTTATAGAGAGCACTCACCCCCAGGTGGGGGTGGAAGGCGGAAGCCAGTGCCGTCTTTAAGGTGTGGCTGTGTCTTCAAGGTGTGGCTGTGTCTTTAAGGTGTGGCTGTGTCTTTAAGGTGTGGCTGTGTCTTTAAGGCGTGGCTATTCGCAGCTCTCTACAAATGAGAACATAAAAATGGATGAGAAATTCACACACAGACACACAGACACACACACACACACACACACACACACACACATCACACCAGGCCTGTAGTCAGTGTTAGAGATTGCTTCATCTTGACCTGCTAGATCAGCTCTCTAAGTTGCTAGATCTGAACTCCCACCAGATTAACTCATTTACCTAAGACAGACTTTGTGTTGAAGGACCGCATTCATTAATTAGTTTTATTTTGAACTCAATGCTATTGATTTTCTTCTACTAGAATTCCTTTCCATGCTGTTTTATCTAAGTCAATGAGAAGTTTTTCTGGACTACTGTATCAGCTCCTTAATATCCTCACATCTCTCTAAGGAATTGCCACTGGTGGGGCTAATCCTGAACCTCCCCACTGATACAAACACTTGTCGGATGAACTGCAGAAGGGCTGTAAATACACCTGTATATTTTCATTGCTATAAATGGAGAAATTTCTTGGATCCTCTTGTTATTTTATATGTATCACACCATGAGCCTTTAACATGTGACTCTTGTTTCTGGTACAAAATATATGAAGTTAGAGTAAAATTAAGCACAAATCCGTTCACCAATGGAGAGTAACCAAATTTGTAATTTAGCAAGGAACAGGGAAGTCACACCCTTCAGCATCCACAGCTACTCCAGTGTGAGTTTATAGCAATATGGATTGTCTGTCAAGGGCCCTTAGCAACAGCAAGAATTGAAATCACATGTTTTTCCAGATCAGTGAGTGTTTATACTGTGTCAGAAATATCTCCCATAAGCTTTCCCAGTACTTCCACCTCAGTAGAAACATGCACAATTCTTGATGAAAAATATCAATGCCTAAGAGTCTTCTACTTCAAAACCCCACTGTTCTACCTTTAGAGTCTCACAATGCTGTAGCACTTCGCTTTTTTCCCAGTATATTCATTCGCCTAAACCTCATGTAGTAGACTGTGAGTTCCTAGGCAGGCCTAGAGTTTGAGGGATCAGCGATTTCCTCTACACCTCCACACAGGACTCCACTCCATGTAATGATGCTCTTGCATGAACTGTGTCTATTTGAAATATTTTGCTGGGCTTCTGTTTTCTTGATCTGTATCTTGTACAGAATCTCTTCAAATTTTTGACTATATTACACTTTCTGGACATAGCGTAATTTAGGTAATTGATGGATTTGATGAGGCTAGCATAGGTTATTTGCTTCATTTATAATAAAATTATTGATTTAATAACTAAATCTTGGTACATATTTTCAATTATTTCCTTAAGGCAAGTTCCTAGGAGAGGGAATATTGATTCAAAGGTTAAGGCTTTTATTAAATTTATGAAATTGTCTCCCAAAAAGGCAATATAAATATAAAATTTCACTAAAAGTATCTAAGTTCCACTTTCCCTGCACACTCAATAATCTCAGGGATTTCATTAAAGGACAAAAACCAAAAATTATTCCAATGTAAATGGTCAAAACATATTTTCAGAATCCTTTTTAAATTGTGACTTCCTGTCTAGTTACAGGATATTTATTCATAGAATTTCTACCTGAAGCCTCTTTTATTTATCTTCTCCTTCAAGTTATTTCATGCAGCTTTTTTGTGTTTCTTCTAATGTTTATTTCTAAGTATGTTTCTTTAATTATTCTGGATCAGATCTATTGAAAGGTTTTTGTATTTCTAGTAAATTAAAAATATACATTCATTATAGAAGATTAAAAAAACAATGAAAAGTTAAAGAAAAAAAAAAACTTCTCATCTCAGTGCTGAGAGGTAATCTCTCAGGGACTGTCGCACAAGCTTCTTGCCAGAGCATTCCTCTGTGTGCAAACGGACACGTTGTGTCCATACATGATGGTATTTTATGCTTTACACAAAATTCTGAAATTCTATTGACTTCATTTGCAATATATAGCCAGTAGCTTTGGTGGCAAAAATTCAGCACCAATGTTCTGAATTGGTGACTGTTTTATTTTATTAACTTGCACTTGTTCATATTTATCTTTTTTCCTATTATAAACAGTGCTGTGATTGACATTTCTATAACAAAATCAGTGCACACATTATAATTTCCCAAGGAAAAATTTCTAGAACTTGAATGACTGTTTATGTAGAATAGATTATAAATTTAAAGTTTAATATACAGTCTTGCTAAATTGTGATTAATACACAGATTGCCACATAGTCTTAAAGAAAGTTTAGCGAAATTTAAATTTTTGTGAAAGTAAGAAGCTACCTGTGCCATTTTAATTTATTAGGCATTGTACTTAAAGAAAATGAATTACTAGTCCACAGAACACACGTTTATGGTTTTAATTGGGACCTAATGGTTACAAAGAAAGTCACAGTTGTAATTATTCTATTTATGATTTTTGTATTCAGAAAATATGCTTTCATTTTTTTGTCTCTTTTACAGTTACTTTCTTTTCTTTTTCTCCTTTGGTCACAAGATATTTTATGTATTTTAAGGACACTAATCCTTTACATATATATTAGAAACAAATATCTAGTATTTTATTTTGTCATTCAGAAATTTTATATTTATTCAGATCTACTAAGTTTTTTCTTTGTGGGTTTTATATTAGGTCTTATAAACTCCTCAATCATGAGATTAAATTAATATATTAATATTTTTCTTTTAAAATTTTAAACATTTATTTGGGAAGTGGTACATGAAAATTCACGTTTTTTTACCAACTTCTCCCACCATCATTTATCGAACAATGCAGGATTCTCTCTCGGATTCACAATAGCACGTAGGGATTCTTGATTAAACATGGCCAACTGAACATACACCTTTATCTCTGCCTTCTCCCAAAAGACTAGGAGCATACAATAAAAGTGTATAAAAGTATAACATGGAAAAAAAGACACCACAGAAGAAAAGGGACTAAGAGGAATCTAAGACAATGTAAGAAACAAACAGACAAAAATCAGAATAAAATCAAACAATATTCTTGGAGAGGAAAGCACATTATAGAAAAAGAGTCTACTACGTTTGTGTTGTGGTGATACATGTACTCTCCAAGGCTTCTAAATTGAGGTCTTCGTCCCCCATGATGCAATGTGCAGAGATGGGGCTTTTGGAAAATGATTGGGTCAGGAGGGCTCTGATCTCAGCAGCAGACTAATCCACTGAGGTATTGATGCCTGAATAGGCCATTGGGTTGTGGCAGAAGTTACAGGAAGTTGGGCTTCATTAGGAGAAGTAGGTCATCACTTCCTGTGTGCGCTGGTATATCTTGCCCCCAGCTCCTTTGTTCTCTCTCTGCTTCTCAGTCACCATGAGGTAAGCTGGTTTCCACTGCCCCTCTTCTGCCATGATGTTTCTGCATAACCACAAGCTTAAAAGCAGCTGTCCATAGGTTAACATCTCTGAGACTGTGAGCCAAAATAAAACTCTCCATTAGGTTGCTTAGCCTCAGGTATTTTGTGATAGCAAGAGAAGGCTGACCAGGCAGGAGAGAGAGAGAGAGAGAGAGAGAGAGACTTTGAGAAGAAAATACACAGTTTTGGAAATTAGAATAGTAGAAAGACATAATGTTGGTAAAAAGATAGCAATAAATCATTGAGAAAAAGCCCTTAGAGAAACAATAGAAAGGCAGAACATGGAAAATGGGGCAGGATGGTGGACAATCAGAGAGCTCGACATCTGATTAATCACAGTACTGGAAAGAATAAAGAGACTATTACAAGAACACCGCCTCAGTAATGATACACGAAAACTACACAGAATTGAAGAAAATGCATTCCTAATTTGAAATTTTCTATTAAATGCTAGAAAAAAAGAATGAAAAAGAGCCACTCCAAAGTGTCTAAGTGTGAAATTCCAAAATAACAGGGATAACAAGAGCCTAAAAACCTTTCATTAAGAACAAAAACCAAACTAAGCCAAGCCAAGCCAAGCCAAACTAAAACAAACCAAACCAGAAAAAAGTCACATATAAAAGATCAGGAATGAGAATTGATTGGACATCTGTAGAGCAGTACTCAATTGCATTTGAGTAATCTCAAATTTCTGAGGAAAATTTATTTGAAAGCTAGAATTTTATAGTCATCCTAACAATGATTTACTCTTAAAAACTGAGGAAAAGTATCTTAGGAGAAAGCACATTTCAAAAAATGTTTCTCCACTCACACCTTCTTCTGGAAGCCACCTAAGAATGGGTTGTAATAAAAGGAGGTTAATTAAAAGGAAATGCAAAATTCTGGAAAGAATAAATTTAGCATAAGAAAAAAGTGAAGAGATCTCTTGGGATTGTGAAGTGATTCATCCATATGGTATCTGAGAAACATAAATACTATAGGGAAGAAGTCTGTGTGGAGAGAAGCAGAAAAATGGAAAGTATCAAGATACTTCCAAGAAAAAAGAAAGATTCATGACTGTGAGAAATATTCAACTACTATAGTATAAACAGTAAATATTGATTTGATCAAATATTTAATCATTACACCACAAAAATAGGAAATCAGTATGCATATAAAGATAAATTCTTCCATTTCAGAACAAAAATCTATAGATGACATTTAAAATCAAAGAATTAAGAAATAACAGTGTAAGTTTTTCATTTAGAAATATAAAATTACCTATTAACAGCACTCTGCATAAGCAGGCGCTTAAACAACTCAGGTAACTGGCAGGCTCTCCTGTAGCAGCAATGCGACAGTAGGGGTAGCTGATAATGAGGGTGAGGGACTGGGTTTCATCTCAAGCCTTTAGCTAGTAGTTGAAATTCTAAATTATGTATATACTTAAAAAAATTTAAAAACATTACATGTTTTCATGAATCCATTTCTCCTAAAATATCTTTCCTGCGATGTGGAGACAGGGAACCTTGATCTGATTACGCTTCCCAGCCCTGATGAGGTCATGGGCCCCGCCTCTCCCCCTCATTCTGCCTCCCCCCTCCCACGAGTGGTTGCCTTTGCCTTGTGCTCCTGGAACCCGAGCAACAAGGGCCTGAAGCTTCGGTCATTTTTGTCTCCTTTACCACCAGCTATCCCACTTCGCGTTTCTTTGTTCTTTTCTTTTCTGTGGAACCCGGGATTGAACTCAGGCCCTTACACTTGCCAGGGAAGTGCTCATTCTATTGAGCCATCTCCCTGCCCACTCCCCAATTTGTGTTTCTTGTTTCTTTTCCGTTTTCAGGGATCAATAGTTTAGTATCTATTACTTCTACACTGTCTTAAAAATGAAGGCAGGAAGGAAAAGAAGGCGAAGGAAAGACAAGGTAAGGAAGGTGAATCTTACGTAGTGATTTCTAGCTATTCCCCAGGACAGCTTATTCTGAAGCCAAGGCTTCTTACTCTCACAAGGGCCTCGAGGTGGCAGAGGACAAGGAGCACGCTCCCTTCTCCAGAGTGTGCGGAGCCTGCGAGGAGAGCCACCCACGGGCTGAGGCGGGCGCTCCCTGCCCTCCTGCAGCACAGCCCCCACTGTTGCCAGCGATGAAGTGCTCAGATCAGTCTGTGGCAGAGACCCTCTCTGAGCCCTAACTAGCCTGGGAATAATTTCTAATTTAATCCGATGTCAGCCATATGTGTGTATGTACAGATGTAGCTCGCTTTCCAATCCTCTTCTTCACTTTCCCATCGTTCTTCCCTTGCCACCTGGCCCCTTGTTACGCTCTTCGCATTTTGTTCACCACTTTCTTCTCTTGAACCATTTTAGCATCAGCCTTGGCTCTTCAAGGTCAGCAACTTTTGGAATCCTACCGTCTCCCACTCTAGTCCAATCACAAAAGCCAGTATTAAAACTGAGACCTCTTCATTCTAGAGAGATGGCGGACACAGGTGCAGCAAGGCAGCTGCTTGCTGACTCTATTCCCTTATAATAATTATTATTATTACTTTTTTTGCTGTATTTTTAGGGAAGGGTCTACAAAGTCTCACTATACAGATCAGACTCGTAGTGATCTGCCTGTTTACAGCCTCCCAAGTGCTGGGATTACAGGCATGTGCCACCATGCCCAGTCTCAGTCACCATCTCAGCGTGTCCTGGGGGGGGGAGGGCGGCACAGCAGGCCCGGGGACCAAACCCAGCCCTTGCGCCTTTAATCGGCTGAGCTATTTAGCTGCCCCTATAATTATTTTTCTTCTTTCCATTTAAACAATAAAATTCCTGAAAGTTACACACCAGGACCCCTTTTCTTACCATCTTGGGTTCATCATCTCAATTGAAGTCTTCCTTGGGTCCGCAGGGGGTCCTTTTTCTCCTTCCTTTTTCTTTTAGCAACAGGACTTCTTGGGAAGCGGGCTTTTGTACAAGATCGCACTTGTCTACTTGGCTCAGCTATCACTGTATCCCCATAACTTTACTTTGGAAACTTGTGGTTCTACTTGGCCTCTGCCCTTGGTAGACCCATTTCCTCCTTTCTTTTTCCCCCCTCCCATTTGTAAAACATTGTTTTTCAAGTGGCACAGCACGTGCTGGACACCACCATTAGCTACCATGAATTTCAAGGAGAGGTTGTGCCACGGGCACACCCATTATCACTTTGTAGGCAGGCCAGGGTGGGTCTTTTCCACATTGGGAAATTGCACGGGGCCTTGGAAGTGAAGGCTTTGGAGTCTCATAGGCCAAGGTTAAAATCAAGGTTCTGGGTCTGGGAAGGTGCCTCAGGGCTCAGTGGCATAAGCACCTGCCTAGCAAGCAGAAGGATACAAGTTTGATCCCTGTTCCACATGCCACATGTGGCCCCCGGGGCACGTTCTGCAGGCCCCAGAACCCAGGAGTGTCTCTAATCCGGCGCTGGGGAGGTTGAGACACGAGGATCACTATGAATTGTGAACCACACAGCGAGACCTTGTATCAAAAGAATACAAAGAAAAGAATCAAGGTGCTACCTCTCACTAGCTGTGTAGCTTTGAAAAAGTTAGCCTCCTTACTTTTACAAAAGGAGAGAACACACAGCTTGTAAAATTACAGCAAGATTGGCAGCTTACTTCATGAATTACCTGGCATGTGATAAGAATATAATCAAAGACAGTTATTTTTGTTTCGAGTCAGTCCAAACCCTTGTTCTTTCACTTATTAGGGCTTTGTCATTAAAGCATGCTCACTGCTTTTTGAGTTTCAGTTTCTGTATCTGTTAAATGAGGAGAAAAAAGTCCTTATGTTCTAGGATTCTTGGGAAGACTACAGTAATTAAATAAGAAAATCATTCACGCTGTCCACAAATATCCTTTGTTTTATACCTCCTAAACAAACACATGACCTGCCCGATGTGTCAGAACTTCACCTTTTTTCTTTATGGTCCTGGGAGTTGAGCCTAAGACCTTTGCTTGGGGTGCATTCTCAGTACTTCTTATTTTGAGGCAAAGTCTTGATAAGGAGCCAAGTCATCCAGGCTGGGCTCTAACTTCTAACCCTCCTGCACTACTGGCCTCCCAGAGTGCTGGGACTGCAGGAGTCTGAGGCCACACCCACGTTTTAAGTTTTTTGTGGTATGAAGTACCACAGGTTGAAGGCTCTGTGTTAGCTCAACGGAATGCCTGTTTTGATATCTTAAGAGGGCAGCGTCCATTTCCTCCTGCTTTCAGTGGAAACGTTTCCATACAATAGCACTTCGGGTTTTTGCTTTGTGAAGGGTATGTGTGTCTTTCAGCACCCAAATACGAAAGAAGGAAAGAAAGAAGGGGAGACAGGAGGAACAAAGGAAAAAGAGCACCATTTACTGAACGTGGCATCCTCAGACAATGTGCAACCCTGAAGAGCTGTAGAATGTCCCCGTGTAAGAAAGGACTATTTAGGGACTTGGATGAATTCATTTTTCACAACCAACTAGGAGGCGAGTTCTGATATTTATTCCTTTTTTTTCAAGAACTTGGGAAATGTTAAGTAAAAAGAAACTAGGAAATCGGGAACCACGTAACTCTCAGTAGAGCATGAACCTATTTTTTCCTCTTCACAGGACTCTGAAGAAAACATGCTCTTTAAATGTAGATTGTGTCTTATTCTTCATAATTCTGCACAAGGACTTCCATATCAGATGAACTGGAAGGTGAAGACTGAAATCTGGCCTTTCCTGACTTGAATCTAAACTTCAGCATTTATGATCCGCAATGCATTTAACCTTTGTATGCCTCAGCCCCCTTTGGTGTTAAAAATGGACAGTCTGTTCGTCCCTCATACAGTTTTTAGTAAAAATGAGAACATAATTGATGCATGCTAAAGCAGTTAGCACAGTATCTGGCACAGAATAGATGATAAAGGCTGGCACCCTTCTCTTCTTCATGTAGGCTTAGCCAATAGTTGAATCTGATAATCGTAGCTGATCAATACAAGTAAATAATGGGGCCTGTTGGAAGAATGTATCCAATGAATTAATCTTATTTTCACTAGGATAAATCAATTTGAAGAAGCATCTGCTCTTGAGAGGGGCAGAAATGCCTGAATTGCTTTAATGCATGGTGTAACTTGAGTTTAATTTTGATGAGCAAAATAAGGATCCTGCCTGTGTCATGATTATTATTGATCAAAATAACAGCATGCCTTGTTGACTTAGAATGAACCTGGTGGTTGTCTTTAAGGAAAGTATTGCACACATCTTATAGATGAGGAAACTGAGGCCCCGGGCTGAGAGACTTCTCAAGTTCACACAGTTAAGGAGTGAAAGAATTTGAACATCATAGTAGAAGGATTTGGACATAGCTCTTCCCTTTCTGTATGTTTTAGATTTTGGTACTGTATGATAAAAGAGATTGTTGCTACAGACATGCCTGTTATTTTGCTCATAATCAAAGCAAATCCATAACAGTTTTGAACTTATTACACTTTCTAGAAAACAACAACAGTCTGGGATAAGTCAATCCACTTTTGTTTAGCTTTGTCAGGTTTCTGTTTGATGAGCTGCATCTGGATAAGTGACTGGAGTTCTCCTTTGAATACGATGTGAATTGTCTTCCTAGCGGGTGAGGCCCATCCTCGGCTGAGGTGCTAAAATGGCATATTTATTGATAAATCAGGGATGTAGAAGACACAATTGTTTTCTTTCAGAATTTTAACACTTGCAAGAGGAATTAAACTTATATTCAACATGTACCTACAGTGTGACAGAAACTATAAGTAAAGTCACAACGATACTCTCTCATTTAGTATGTCACTGGGTGAGACAAACATTTTCATCTCCATTTTACAGTCCATATATATGTGATATATGATATGAGATATATATAGGAGGGGGAGAGACTTGAAAATTTATGTATAAGTTTACATAAATATATTGTTGGAGGGTTAAATCGATGGCGGTAAAGTGAAGCATTATAGTCTTGTTCTAAGTTTTTGCTTACCTTGACAATGTGTATTTATCACTCTTCTCAGTGGCCACTTGGGCCAGGCCAGTGTCAGGCTGCCTTTCGGTTAAGCATTGTGTAATATGAGAAGCACATACAGCTGGGCTATGCTCAGAGTTGGGGATAGGGAGGAGAAAATGGGGGTGGCAATAATGCAAAATGGTGCGGTCCTTTGAAAACTTAGGTTTGGAGATTATTTTTAACCAAGCCCAATGAGCAGAGTCTCTCCAGGTGTTGCCAAGATGCAGTCAATAACCGATGCTCCCAGCCCTCTTGTCTCCAGCGTGATTTTATTGAACACAAGTTTAATTGACCCTACAAAGAAACGTACTTATTTGGAAAGTTGTGCACGCTGCCAGCACGTGCTCTTCCCAGGTTCCTGCACGGATGGGCTTGGCTGGACGGCTTCCTGCAGCCCTTTCTGACAGTGCAGTGCTGTTGGCTCACCACACCAGAAGCGCCTTACAAGTCACAGTTTGGGAGGCAGTGCGGACAGTGAGAGACAGAACCAAGGGTGGCTACGGGTTCTTCCTGGGCTTGCTCATTCCAGAACAGAATGGCCCTGGGCAGTGTAGGAGACTCCACAGCATCTGTGATCACAGGGGCAAAATGTCTGAGGAGACAAGGTTTTCCTGGTACAATGGCACCTCCCTTCACACTCTGCAACCCACGAGGACCCTAATTCGAGGGGGGTCAGCTGCAAGGGAGTGCTCAAGGAGAAAACACCATCTGTGTGTGAGATCTTGGCCGTATATTGCACCTCCGAGGGCTTCAGTCTCATTATCTGTAAAATAAAAATGAGTCCTAATAATTCAAGGGGTGCCAAGGCTTCCGGACTTCAGCAACTCCATGAAAGTTGGCCCATGATCTCCCAAGGACCACATTCTTGTCTTGTGGGATGAAGGGGAGGGGGAGAGGAAGTAAAAGGAATTAAGACATGTTATGGACATGTACCAGTTCCTCCCAGTGAATAAAATTTTTATGTACTTCCAACATGTACTAATAAAAATTGAAAAAAGATCCAAATCTTTCTTGTGTGGACTTATCTTGTTGGCCTAAAAATCTTCCCTGGAATCTCCATTTCTTACATATACAATGAAAGGGTCAGCTAGATTGTCTCTAATATCTTTCCTCTCAATATTACCAAACAGCTTCTCCCCCCGCCTCAGTATCAGAGGGAAAAGGGAAGCTTTGAATCTGTGAAATATAGCAGCATTTCTTGATTTTTCAGTTTTAGGCTTTATATGACCTATCAATTATGAAAGGTGACGATTCAGTTAATTCTCCTATCCATAACCCTACCACCAGGAGTACATGTACAGCACGTATGATTCTATTCTTCCCATGTAAATATGTCATAATCGATTTGGGTTAGGTTTATTGTCAGGGCTCAGCTGAATCTGAGTACAGAAATACTAGCCACAGCCAAGTGACAGAGAACACTAATTTTTTCCTTCCTTTCACAAGTACTTTTTTGTCCCTCTACCGACTGCTTTGCAGCTTTTTACTTTTTTTAGTCTTCTCCTTGGTTCACACCCAAGCTCTTTCAATATTTCTTGATCATTATATTTACCAATTTTAGCTTCTTGAGACATGACTTGTAGAGCCTCCTTGCCGATTTGGTCTTCAGCAGCTGGTTGCAAATCAGCTTTCTGATGTCATCTTGGGCTTGTTCTCTAGGACGAGAGTAATCCTGCGCTGTTTCTTGTGGATTTCTTTTATCTTTTCCTACTGAATTCCCCATTACTTGAGCCCTCTGTGTCTATCCTGACTGGCTTATTTCCTTTTCTTTTTAATGGAGCCCTTTCTCCCGCAGCTTCCTGAGGGTGGATGTATTTTGAGAACTTACATGTCTGAAAACCATAGTCTACCCTTCTCTATGTTAATAGTTTGACCAGGTATGGAATAGAAGAGGGAAATAATTTTTGCTCCACTATAGTGAAAAAAAAAAAAAATCTGGGGTCATCCTGGTTCTTTATGTGCTCTTCATGTTTCTTTTGCAAAGCTTTTAAGATCTTATTTTCCTTCAGTGCAGTGAAGCTTTATGCTGATGAGCCTGGGTCTATTTTCACTTACTGTGCTGGTGCTAGCATTAGGTTAGATGCTCCTTGTGTCCTCTTCCAAACCCAAGACTCAGACAGCCTCTTCTTGGTGCTTGTTTTTAGCCTCGTAGTTTAATGTTCTTCTTCCACAACACCAGAGATAGTTTTACAATAGCTTTTATGGTGCTGTTTTATGGTTAGCTGAGTATTTCTGTATCATACAGCCAAAAGGCCTTATCATGAGAACCCAAATGAATTTTGTTATATAAACGAACAGAAAAACTTAAGGCCTCCTGGGAGCATAGACAAAGAAAGAATACGCAATCTGATGTGAAAACTCAATGAGATTTATTGGATTCTTATAAACTATACTTCTACTTCAGAGATTTCATGATTTGTTATACATTTTTGAAACTTTTTGTAATGCATAATTTAGTTATCAACTTGGGCACATTCTGGACTGCTGTCTGTAACCTTTCAAAAGGAGAAGAATCAAAATACTTCGAGTTTTCCAAAGATCCATCAAAACCCACTGTTGCTCATTTGCAGGATGATCAAGGAAAGACAAATATCCTAGAGGCACATCCTCCTCTGACATTTAAAAGGACCCAAATTTGAATGCAAAGAGAGTCCCATGTACCTATTTCTAAATAATTAAAAATTAATTAATTTAGATTTGAAAATGTGAAACCCAATATACTTTCCCTTCATGCTTTAACAAATGTATTTTCCTTAGGATTCTGGGAATTCTTGGGGTCTCGAAAGGGCTGGCCTTCCACCAGCAGCCAGCAGCGTCTTACTTCCTACCTTCAGTCAGTCTGCTCACCCTCTGTGGCAGCCACCTCACGGCTGTAGACACATAGACATGCAGCCGCATGGCCCTGCATGCCCCCTGATCTGTAAACAGCTGTCCTGGGCCACCGCACAGGGAACTGCAATCATGCGGTTGATTCCATGAGTGCTGATTCCTCGTCCATCCGAGTGCTGGTGGCTCAGCCAACATGCAGGACAGTCTTGGGTCAGAGGCCTGTGCTGGCCCCGGAATGGGTCTAGGAACAATTTGAACAAGGAATTGGGCAACCACAGTGAACTAGACAGAAAAAAGCATGCCCTCTGCTCTCAAGGTGGGAATGTGGTCCTGCAGACTCTTCTGTAGGGCCAGAAAAGGGTCCCCCAAAAGTAGGCAGCAGGGCAGCCTTGTCTCCTGATTAAGATTCTCTGCAAGTGATGGAAGCCTGGTCGTGATTTTTGTTTACTTGATGGTAACTCTGTGAAGGAAATGCAGATTTTATTTTTTAATTTTAGGGAAGTGTGTAAGGGTTGTTCAGGGTCTCACTACTAGATCATACTTGTAGTGATCAGCCTGATTACAGCTCCCAAGTGCTGGGATTACAGACACGAGCTACCACACCTAGTCTGGGGGATAAAACCCCTGGTCCCTCCTCCTGCTTGCAGGCCCTTTAATCTGCTGAGCTATTTGGCTGGCCCAGAAATGTAGGTTATTCCAGACTATTCCTTTGACCTCTAACTACCCACTTGAATTCCACAACCAAATCCATTAACCAAATAAAAGAATTTAGGAAATGTTGCCCTTTTATTTTATACACATATGTACATATATGATAAACACAGAGTTCTTTTTTTTTTTTGTGGCCAGCTCAGCCCACCCTGGAGGCAGGACTAGTGTGGCATGTGGTGCCAGATATTGAACCACAGACCCTGTGTGTTTGCCTAAGCATGCCTAAGAAGGAGCTTTAGATCACTAAGCTATCTCGCTGGCTCCTGAAAACACATAGCTCTTCGTAGCGTACACTGGTGCAACCTACATAATACATAAGAATTTAAATGCCTCATGGTTGAAAGTGAGGTTTAGCCGATGCTATTCTCCCTTTTTATGAAGTTTTAGGGGCTCTAAACCCAGATTTAGACTAAGTGGTTTGAATGTTAAGAACTGGTTCCTTTCCCTGGTTTTATATTACTGCTTCAGATTCCATGAGATAAGAAATAAGTGATGCAGTGAGAAAGCTTGGCCCATAACGGATGGCCATCCAGACCTTCAGGAAGAGACCGCAGTGAGAATCTCGAAGCTCAGAATGTCTTTGCTCCTGATGGATTGCATGATGAGCTTAGAAACAGCTACATTTGGGGTTTCAAAAACTTTACAAGTCTTCAATTAAAAACCTTCCTTTCTCACACTTGCCATCCTACTTGAATTGATCTTGTTTTGTTTCAATATTTATAAAGCACCTGACATTGCTTTCATTTCTTCTGTTATTTTTGCTAAGGAAGGAGGGAAAAATAGGCAAGTGTCATGATGATTTTTTTTTATAACATTAATTTTATTGAGAAATAAGTAACAAGGAGACAGTTTCAAAACAGATTAGTAGGACAGTTACGATAGTTAATACACTGCATATTGTAGTCTTTGCAGGATGATTTTGAAGTAGGCATTGTTCTTCAGAGCATAGTGCTTAGCTGTTATCTCCCTCTCTGAATTTTTATTTCATCTCCATCTTCATGTGGTATGTATTAAAACTGAGAGCAAATCAACTGCTCACACTTAAGCTCAGAGTCCAATTATAGTCTAGAATGTTCCTTCTTTAGGGTTGGTCAGTGACAATGAAGGATAAGTAGATCTTCAGCCTGAACACTCAAGTCATTTGTTGTCTTTCTAGCAGTTTGGTGTTGGCCTGGATATTAGAACTGGGTTTGCCTAGTTGCTATAGTTTCAAATTGGTATTGCATACTGATAATTAATTTTCGCTTGTTGCAGCTTCCATGCCTTGTACCTACTCTGTTTTCACACCCACATCAAACTCATTCTTTGTGTTCATCTTGTCCTTTAATAACCATACAGTTGGGCAAGCCACAGGTGCATGCCTGCATTTGTGCCTGAGATAGGACATTCATCACCTTTCAATTAGAGTAAGGAAACACTTTGACCTCTCATTTTATGATCTCTGAAGCTATCTCCTGCCTATCAATTTTTGTTGCTTCCTCCAGAATTTTGTAAAATTTGACTACACCATCATAAGGAGTTTATGGAAAGCCCTAATGTTTTCTTCAAAAGCAAATATGGTGACACCAGCATATTACCGTGGGCTTCTTTCTTCAGTGGACTTTCTTGAGAATGCAAGGACTACTTCAGTGGCACAGCTCTTCTCAGTGCTTTCTGGAATTACTTATACTTGGAGCTGTCTCAGGAGTTAGGGCCTTATCACTGGTTCTAAGCAGTGAAGTTCCTTGAAAGAAAAGCAAACTGCTAGAGTGCTCCAAGAAGGAATTTTGTATGAGCATATCTCAAGCATGATATTAATTTATTATTTTGCCTGGCACTTAAGCTTTTCTGTGAAGTTTGGACCAGCAAGATTTCCAATTCAGAAAGAAAAAAAAATCACAAAGTTGTCAATTGTAGAGCATAACTAAAAATACCAAATAGAACACCCATAGTCTGATTTGCTCCTGCCCAAAGAAGAAAAGGGACTGGGGAGATGGATCAGTAGAATAAGCACTTCCTTGGCAAGTGCAAGGGTCAGAGTTCCATCCCTGGTTCTGCCAAAAATAAAAAAAGAAGAAGAAGAAGAAGAAGAAGAAGAAGAAGAAGAAGAAGAAGAAGAAGAAGAAGAAGAAGAAGAAGAAGAAATGACCAGAAAGAACAAAACTCATACTTGATAATGTCACTAAAGATCTGTGAACACAAATGGAGGGTAAAAGACCTAAATGGTAGAGAGATGAACTTTTCCAAGATGAACAAGGAAGAGGAGTCCACTCCTGGATGTAGGTCAATGACTGGAGGTCAAGGAGCAGGGGCGGGGGGCCCTCAAGGATCAGGAAGACATGACAAGTGCATCACTATCGATTACCAAGACTACTATTACCAGTAGTCTCCAGCAGTGAGAACTTGAGATTGAGAAGCATCCCGGCTGGATGACCATGCCTTTAAGTCTTATGATTTCAGTCCTTCTAGGTTGAGTTCTTGCAAACCCAGAGTCATTAAGCTGATGATTTTTGACATCCTGAGGCCATACAATCTTACTATCTCTGTTTCTAGGTCTAACAGGCTCACAGGTTCTGTTCTTCACAGTATTCCCCAGAATACTCCTAGAGAAAGAGTCCTGAACTTACTTTGAAAGAAAAAGCACAGAGACCACCCAGGGCTACAACCAGATAGCTCCTCTACTTGATTTCTGATTCACTGAAAGATTTCAGCTCCAATATAATACATGAGTGAGGGGCAGGGCTGAAGTGCAGAAAGAAATCTCTTTGAATTCCTCATGCTTGGATTCTAATTCCTTGCCAGAGGAGCTAAAGATGCAAACTTCTTCCCAGTTTGATCCTTGATTTATCAAACACATCATTCTGTCACCCAAGTAGCACAAATGCATTCTTTCAGTCTCTTTTAGACCCTGTTATGGTTTGGGTCTAGTTGTCCCCCTACCCAAAGGCTCAAGTAGTTATGGGCAGACTTCTAGACTTTGTGATTAATTCGTGATCTAGGGCTGGGATTACAGATGTGAATGCTGCTGGGATTACAGGTGTGAGTGCTGCTGGGATTACAGGTGTGAGCGCTACACCTGGCCTGGGCAGAGAGCCTGACTGCAACACAAGGGAGATGGATTTGCTCTCTGCAGCCACTGCTGCTGCTGCTTCTTTCCTTTGTTCTTGCTCTCTGCACTGCCAGGAATGGCTGCCCTGTGCCGCTCTGCCTTGGAGACAGCTGAGTGTGGGCTACAACCTCCGCTAACTGTGAGCTAAATCAACCTTTCCTTCCTCCATTGTGGGTGTCGGGTATTTGTTCCAGCAATGAGACAAGAGAAACTGAGATAGAACTAATACACAATTTAAACATGCCCAACGTAAAATTTTTAAAAATTATAAGGTAGGAATAAAGCAGGAGGATATGACAAAGATTAAGAGAAAATCAGTAATAGTAAACAAACCCCACAATGCAGATATTAGAATGACAAATATTTCTAAGATAATTATTATTAAACATGCCAAATATATGATGATCTTTTTGATATTTTCCTTATATTTTACTCCTCCAGACTTCATAAACCCTGTAGTATATGTTAATGATATTTACTTTAAATTATGTTATATTTTAAAGAACTGTAGAAAGAAAAATTTTCCTATGTTACAGACACACTTTTAAAAACATCTTTTATTTCTGAAAAATGCATGTTTTGGGACAAGAAATGGGGCATTTATGGAGAAATTCAGAAACAGTGGGGGAGAAAAAGAGTCATGAAAATCCAGGAATTGAGAAAAGATAAGCTGCAGTGGCAATTTTACGGGATCAGATTAATAGTAGATTGGACAAAATAGAATAATGTACAATAGCCTTACAGAAAGGTGGGGTAAGATTATCCAAACAAAATTTCAGATAAAAGAATAAGACTTTTAGGAAAAGTTTAGAATCTCAGTAACCAAAAAATATGTTTGGGTCCTCAAATAAGATGTATGTTTAGAGTTCCAGAAGGGGAAAAAAAAAAAAAAGACTGAGAATGTAATTAAAAACTATTAGCTAAATTTGTTTTCAAATTTGAATAAATGTGGTACCCAGAAATCCAGAAAGACCATGGACCTAGAGAGGATAAACAGAAAGGAAACTAACAGTAGCACATCTCAGTCAAATAACAAAAGAGCAAAGGGAAAGAGAAAACCATCAAACATGGGGGGGGCATATTACACGTGGAAAAGCAGTGACACCTCACTCTCCTAGGAGAGAGTGGAAGGACACCTTGTAAGTGACAGGAGATGGAACCTCTCACTAAAAGAAATGTGATAGGATGTTTTTCAAGACAGGGAAATTAAATCACTTGGGAATTTGCATATAGAGGAACATACGACGAACACCAGAAATAATATATGGTTGACTATAACAGACAAAATTTTCCTTTTAAAAATTATTTAAAACTTAGCTTACTAATTTTTTCTTTTTTTTTATTTTAGGGAAGAGTCTATAAGGTGTTTAGGGTCTCACTACTAGATTGGACTCACAGTGATGCACCTGTTTACAGCCAACCAAGAGCTGGGATTACAGGCACACACCTCCATGCCCAGCCTCAATTGCTGTCTCAGCAGGCACAGTAGGCCAGGGGGAATTGAACCTCTGGCTCCTGCACCTGCTTACAGACAAAACTTAGCTTACTATTTAAAAGAAATAATAATACATGATAATATATGTAATAATAAAATATAGTACGATTTTGTGAAGTCTGAAAAGAAAGACATACATTATAATATTATCAAAAGAATGAGAATGTACTTTTTTTTTCCAGAACCTGATTGAATTTAGGCACTTGCGCTTGCCAGGCAAGTGATTATTCTACTGAACTATGCCCCCGGCCCCCGAGAGTATGTATTTTAAGTCATATTGTTATAAAATCTTTCTAAGTGAGGTCTACATTAATTCTAAGTAGAGCTTGGCAAGATAAGGATAGAGATTATAATCTCTAAGATAATGGAGACTACTAAGAAGAGACAGAGTTACGGTAGAAAGCTCATAGAAGAGAGGTGGAAATGAATACTGAAGTGTCCAAATTCCAAAGGAAGACATGAAGGAACAGAAACAAACAGAAGAAGCAAACAAAACAAATTTCAACAACTGCAGATTAAATCTCACCATACTGATAATTACCCTAAAACACTCTGGTTTATAGAAAAATATTGTCAGGTTGGCTGAAGAAGCAGGGCCTGACTATATATTGTTTACACAAGAGCTATTTTAAATATGAATGCTCATGAAACGTAGAAGATTGAGAAGGGATAAACCGTCCAAGTATCAAGAATATGACAATCAATTTGAATATCAGTGAAAAACACACTGATAGTTGAAGAGAAGTACTGGGGAATTTTATGAAGTGAAAAGGTCCTTGCACAGCTACAGAAATATGACAGAAGGATGCAGCTACATGTTTTAAATTGTGCACACTGAAATTGCATTTTTTAAATGAGTGGATCATGCAGTTTATGATATATCTTAAGAAAACTGCTATAAAAGAAGAAAGCAAGTCTGCAAATGGAATGATGTGTTTCTTACCGATTAAAACCATGCTGTACTCCTCCAGTTGAGGAACTTTTCTGCCACAGTCATGGAGTGTATTAGATTGAACTGGTCAAAAGCTCTCAAATGTTAAAGTGTTTATCCCTAGAGGCATCTGTTGGCCATGGTGCTGTTACTTACATATCCATCTTTTCCTTTTTAATCTATATTATACTATATATGGTGTTTTAAATTATTATTATTATTATTATTATTATTATTCTGTGTGTGTGTGTGTGTGTGTGTGTGTGTTCAGGGTTTCATTGCACAGCTCAGACTCCTAGTGATCCTCTTGTTTTTAGCCTCCCTAGTGCTGGGATTACAGGCATGTGCCACCATGCCCAGACTCCATTGACAGTTCAGCACATGCGGGTGGCGGGGCCAGTGTAGCATGTGGTGGCAGGGATTGAACCCTGACTCCTGCACTTGCCTAAACAAGTGCTTAGTCCACTGAGCTGTCTTGCTGGCCCAGTTTTAAAAATTATTTTGTTCGTATAATATCATACTCCACTTTATGTTTGAAGTAGAACAAAACACGTTCAGCTTTATATTTGCTTGTGTTGCAATCTTGTTTAATTTTAAAAATTCTTAGCAGAACAAAAGCTGTTTATTGTCCCCAATTTTCTATCATCCTTACGTCCACTCATGTGCGGTGTGACCTTGCCAATCCTCGTACCTGGAGTTGGAGTCCTTTCCTCGTTGCCTTTAATAAAGGTGGGAATTGGGACCTTGTTAGACCAACTGCGTGCGGCAGGAGCATTGCTTTGCAAGTTCTAGAGCCTGGCTTTCAGGAGGGCTCGCCAGGGCCTGCCCTGGGGGTGGCAGCTCAGCCTCAGGCTGAGTGGGATGCGTCCTGCAGGGGACTCCAAGAGCCCTGGGCAGGACCCAGTGCCAACTTGCATATACCTGATGGAGGCATCTGGAGCCTTCTGGCCACTGACTTGAGCTGAGTCAAAGTCTCATGAATGATCTGAGGCTGAGCTAATGGGATAGACAATCAGAAGAACCACAGCCCAGCTGCTGCTTCAAGCCATGATGTTTTGGAGGGCTTTGCTGTGCAGCAAGGTCAAATGAAAGAGAAATCGCTACCTGGAAGGGGTGCTGTAAAAATACTCCAAAACATGTACCACTGATTTGGGGACCAGGTGGTTAACAGTGGTCTGGAGGGTGCGGAGAAAGAGCAATTACAGGAGAGTTCCACTGTGGGCCACAGGAGGCCCCATTAGGAATGGGAGGACAACTAGCATGTTTATTACCCGCAGCAATTTCGGGCTGGGATATGAACTGAATTATCTGTGGATATGGACAAGGAAGTTTACAGCTAAAATGTTGAAAGTAGCAATAGTCGTTTGGTTTGTTTGGTTTGTTTTTTACCTGCATATGATAAGGTACAGGAAGGGATGCATGAACTCAGAAAGGAAAAAAATCTGACTGATTTGCAAGGGACAATTAAAAGATACATATTAGACTCAGGACATGTAGGTATATAACAAGTTCTTTAAGAATTCATAAGGGGGCTGGGGAGATAGCACAGCAGTCTAAGTGCCTGCCTGGTAAGTGCAAGGACCCAAGTTTGATTCCTGGTACCGCATGCTGTGCACGCTGTGTGGGCCATGGAAACTGGGTGTGGTTGTACATGCCTGATCCCAGAACTGGGGAGGCTGAGACAAGAGGATCACTGCGCGTTTGCACTGCATGGAGAGATCCTGTATCAAATAAATAAATAAAAATGTATGAATCAATTAAATTTATTTAATTAGAATTAAAATGGTTCCAGAAGACCCTCTTCCTCTCCCCAGGGACTTGTAAGAATTCATCCCATACACTCTGACCCAGAGCCCCAAAGAGAAGGAAGCCCCTTAAAACAACAGTGTAGCTCAGCAGCTTTTAATGAATCCCTATTACATTCATAGGAGAGCTTCAGTGTTTTATTTTTCTTTTTAATTATTTATTTCATACCCCAACTATATTTTATTTTGCAATCACTTACTTATCAGTACATGTCTGTGATACACAGTGGTTGAATGGACTGTGGGCAGTTTGCACACGTGTGCAACGTGCCTCAGTTCTTTTTAGCCCCTTCCCTTCTAACCCCTCCCTGCTCCCTTCAACTTGTCCAGCTTCCTATTGAAAAAACATCTCTATTTCCATTTTCTTCTTCATTTCTTTCAAAAAATCCCCCTTCTTTCTTCCCCTCTTCCCTCACTTCATCTCTTCCTGTTTGAAGAAAGATCTCCCAACTTCCTCTGATTGGCCCTTTATTTTCCTCTTTATTTGTATTTTTGATTTCTCATATAAAACTATGTGGTACTTAAGATTTTGTACCTGATTTGCTTCACTTAGCATCATGGTCTCGAGGTGTACCCATTTACCTACAAGTGACTCCAGCTTATCCCTCCTGACTGCGGGGGCATTCCATTGTATATAAACACCACATTTTCTTTGTCCTTCCTAGATTTAGCTACTAAGAGTTGTGCTGCTCTAAACATGGCCACACGTGTGTCACACTGTAGGGCTATGACATTAACTCTTAAGGAAGATTCCTAGAAGGGAAATAGCTGGGCCAAATGGAATCGCCACTTTAGGGTTTGAAGAATCTCCATACTGATCTCTACAGTGGTTATACTCATATGCATTCCTACCAACAATGGAAAAGGGTCCTCTTACCCCTGTGGCCCCACCAGCATTTGTTATTGTTTGATTTCTTGCTGATAGCCATTCTCTCTGGAGTCAGTTTGAATTTCAGTGTTGTTTTAATTTGCATTTCTCTAATGACCAGTGGTGCTGAGCACTTTTGTTTTTCATGTATTTATTAACTATCTCTATGTTTTCTAAGAGTCTGTAGTATTCATCTCAGTTGCCCAGTTCCTCACTGGGTCTTTTATTGTAGGAGGTCTAAGTTTGTCTATTTTTTATATATTTTGGGTGTTAGTTCTCTGAGGAATAGCTAGCAAAATGTTCCCATGCTGTGGGTTGCCTCTTCACTCTGCTGGTTGTTTGCTTAATGTGCAGCAATATCCAGTTTGTTGGTAGTGTTATCCTCAGCATTAATTTTTGTGCCTTTAGGATTCTGTTCTCTTCGGGAATCACCTATTTTATCTCCACCAGATTAAGTATTTCTACTTTAACATTTAGATCTTTGATTCATTTTGACTGTAGTTTAGTACATGGTATGATACATAGGTCCAGACTCAGTCTTCTGTACGAGGATGTCCACTTTTCCCAGCAGCACTTGTTAGAGGTTATTTTTTCTCGAGTGTGTCTTTGGTTCATTTTTTTTCTTGTTGATAAAATTTTTATTTATTTATTTATTTATTTCCATAATTTGATTGAAGAACAAATAGCAATGAGACGGTTTCAAATCAAATTAGTAGAACACATTCAATAATTAATACATTGCACATTTTTAGAAGGTGTAGACATGATATTCTATTTACAAACACTATTAGAGCAGATCCCTCTATTTGTTGAATTAAGAGAATATAGCTGCATACTTATCTTTTTTAAAAAAGTTGATTTATAGGACAGTTTCAATAATTAATACTTTTTACATTGTTATCTTTCTAGCGGTTATCCATAGTACAAGAAGCAGACAGGATATCCTGTCCAAACACCATTAGTACAAATCTTTCTTCTCATAGAATTACATGAAAGTAGCTGCATATTTATCCTAACTGTTCTGTATATACAAATACAGAATGGTCCTTCCTTTGTGTCCACATTTTTTTTTGTTTAGTCCTGTCAAAGATGGGTATTCTATTGTCATTCAATTATTATAGGTGCTTGAATTCAGCAAAACAATCCAACACAGTCCATCAGTCCACAGTAGTAGTGGGTTATCCACAGAAGTTGTTGGCTAGAGAAATTTACAGCTCAGCATATTATTATGGCTTTACTTTATATACCTTGTTTTTATACTTTTCTGCTGGATGGTTAAGACCAAGATAAAGCAAGACCTCACTCTGTAGATCCTTTGTCAGTGTCAGCCATGTGGATGAGTCATGGCCATTGCTTGACCAATTTGTTCTCTGTGAAAGCCTGTGAGAAAGTTTTCTCTCCATGTGACTCTCCTTAGGCACACTCTACATCATCAATCACATTCCTCTGTGGCTCCATAATCTCCTTGATCAGGAGTACAACTGAGTTACATGATGTTACAGTACAGATTCTCTTATGTCCTGAGTCTTCACTAACCTTGAAAGGCTAGGGCAAAAATATTGGCTGACCTTGAAGCCCTTCCATTTCTCCAATTTTTGATGTGCAGACTTAGGTTGTTAATCATCCAGAAGAGAAGTTGATTACTACTCTGCAACATAAGCCCTTCAGTTTACCCTGTCTGTCTAAATATCAAACATCTTGGGCATAACATGGAACAGATATTTTCCATCATGTATTGATGTACTGAATTTTAAGTCCTTACAGAATATGAGGAAAAAAATTTAAAAAAAAAACAGTATACACACATTATTACATAGAAAGTTAGAAATCTAATCATATACAGCCTTGTAGCAGAACAGTCCTGTAACATTTTTTTTCCTTGTGTCTTTCTTTTTTTTTTTTTTTTTTTGTCAGAGATCAAATAGTCACAGGTGTGTGGGGCTGTCTCTGCCTCCTCTGGTCTTTTCTTCTGGTCCACATTTCCATTTATGCGTCTGTATGATGCCATAGCTCCGTAGTATAACTTCAAATGTGGCATTGTGATGCCTCCTGAGTTGCTACTGTGACCCAGAATTGCTTTTGCTATCCTGGGTGCCCACTAATTCTAAATGAATTTTGGATTGTGTTCTCTACATGTGTGAGGGACACGGTTGGTATTTTGCCATAGGGTTGTTTTTTTTTTTTTTAAGACAGGATCTCCATATGCAGTTCATGCTGGCCTTGTGCTTACTTTTGTAGCCCTCAGCTTGTTCTTGAACTCAAAGCAATCCTCCTGTCTCAACCTTCCAAGTGCTGGGATTATAGGAATGTGTCACCATGAAGCTGTGCTCATTGATCCAGGGCCAGTGTGGTATATGAGCCTGGGTATTGAACTGAGGTCCTTGTGCCTGCCAGGCAGGCCCTAAGACCGCTGAGCTATCTCCCCAGCCCTTAATTATAATTTCTATATAGAAATTTAATCTATAGCTTCACAATCCAGTCTCATTCCAGAACTCCAGTCCTACCATTAATTACTTTTAGATGGCTAAATCTGCCCTTTGAAGCCCAACTCATTTATGACCATTTTTGGACTTTATTTACTGCTGTACCTCCAGACCTGAGCACATGTCAGGTATAATATGTGCTCATTCTTAGCATGGGATTTGGGGTTCACTGGCTATTAAGGGCACTAGGAGTTAAATCCAATAATGAACCCTAATTCATTAAGTTACTGCAGGGATAGCAGGAGACCGTGGGGCACACTAAGATTGAAGATGGAGAAACAAAGAGGATGTGGAAGAAGACAAGAAAAAAAGAAGGAGAACTAAGTTCAATTTTAAACGCAGTGAGTTTGAGATATCTGATACAAAATTCATCTTCCTAGCCCCAGTTTCCTTGTGCATGTTGCTGGTATAGTGGTGAGCATGGCTGCCTTCCAGTTTCATTGTGATGTGTCTCGTTCAAAAACTTTCAGTGAGGGGTCACTGATGGCCAGGGCATACTGAATTTTCTATCCTGGAATTTAAGTCCCTCCACACTTTGGCCACTACCAAGTTTTCCGAAACAACCTTATATTATTCCTTTCTGCCAAACTCCCGCTCTTCATCTTCCGGGCAGGCCGCAGAGGGTTCTGCCACTCCTTCCGTCTGGAGTGCATGGCCTATCTGTCCTCCTAGCCAAAGCCCTGTCTGTGCCGTAGGACTTGCCTCAGACAGTGTTACACAGGTAGGATCCCAAAAACCCAAAGCAGAAATACTCCTACCTACAGGGGCTTGCCAATCTTGTTGCCATGCACCAGTCGCTTAAAATCTGTTCTTACTTATATCTACTTACTAAAACACAACTCTCCCATGGTATCCTAGGGGCTGGTTCCATGACTCCCCAATACGGAAATCTGTAGTTGTTCAAGTGCTACATAAAACTGGCTTTGCTGTGTTGAAGTACTATCTTACTGCATTTTTGCTGGAACTGGAAATCATCTCTAGATGATGTATAATATCTAATATAAGGTAAATGCTTTATAAATAGTTTTGTACCTTATTTTATTTATTTTAAATTTATTTATTTATTTAGTATTTAGTACAAGTTCCACAGGGGCTCACTACGTAGACGGGACTCATAATGATTCGCCTGTCTTCAGCCTCCCAAGCAAGCACTAGAATTACAGGCATGCCCCACCACGTCCAGTCTCAATCTCTCAATCGCTGTCTCAGTGCAGCCTGGGGGTGGGAGCGGTGGGGACGGGGGGTGGGGGGAATCAAACCTGGCCGCTGTGCTCTGTCTTAAGTAGGCTCTTTAGTCCACTGAGCTATCTGGCTGGCCCTTTGTACTGTATTTTTAAAAGTTTTTTTTTTTTTTTTTTTTTTTTTTTTTTTTTTTTTTTTTTTTTTTTTTTTTTTTTTTTTTTTTTTTGTTTTTTTGTTTTTGACAGAACCAGGGATTGAACTCAGGCCCTTGCACTTGCCCGGGAAGCACTTATTCCACTCCTCATCTTCCCGGCCTAAACAGTATTTTTGATGCACAATTCA
>PVKA01008543.1:25341-51141 GCA_004027165.1 Ctenomys sociabilis
TTTTTTTTTTTTTTTTTTTTTTTTTTTTTTTTTTTTTTTTTTTTTTTTTTTTTTTTTTTTTTTTTTTTTTTTTTTTTTTTTTTTTTTTTTTTTTTTTTGTATTTTAGGGAAGGGTTTACTGGGTGTTCAGGGTCTCACTACTAGATCCGACTCGTAGTGATACGTCTATTTACACTCTCCCAAATGCTGGGATTATAGGGGTGCACCACCGCATCCACTCTCAATTGCTGTCTCAGGGCATCCCCGAGGCAGAGCCATCAGTGGCAGGCCGGGGGATTGAACCCCTAGCCCCTGCACCTGCTTGCAGGTGCTTTAATCCACTGAGCTATTTGGTGTTTCTACTTTCAACTCCATTAATTAATTAGCTCCTCATATGATATTGTTTAAGCACTAAATAAATAATTATTAAAAAATTTAAGAATATGTTAGAGATAGGAGAACAGTTGAAAGTGTGGATGAATTAATGGATGAAGCCATTGGTAATAGACTACTTTCTGGTTGTCTTGTGTGTACACCTTTTAGTACATTCTCAGTGTGTGAATTCTGAGTATTTGAATGTGCCAACAATGAAATGACTGTGCTCATGAGAAACAAGTATCAAGGGCTGGCAAAATAGCTCAGTGGACTAAGCACCTGCTTAGACAAGCGTGGGGCCTGAGTTCAATCCCTGACACCGTGTGCCTTGCCCACCCTCCTCCCAGATCGGGTATGGTGTGCATGTCTATAATCTATAATTGCAGCACTGGAGATGCTGAGAATGGAAGTAGCAGTATGAGTCCAAGCTGCATAGGGAGACCCTATACCAAATATATATATATATTTTTTTTTTCATATATATATGTGTATATATAAAGAGAAGAAAAGAAAGAAACAACTATCAAAGTTGAAGCTACTTGATGTCAGGCTTGGAGTGTGTGGCTGCTGCAGCGTGCTAGAACTTTTGTGCCAATTAGCAGAATATATAGAGTAAAAATAGGAGCTGAGCGAAATACTCATGCTTCACCAGGCTCAGAATATATAAATTATTAATGTTTCCTGATACTACATATTCTTTGTATATATTTGAATATGAATACATTGATGGAAGCAGGAAATAAATTTGTATTTCCATTGTTCTGATGTAATTTATAGAAGTAGCATTTATTGTATATCTTTAAACACAAAATAAGTCTATGTGTATTGTATAAAATTTTCAAAGTCCACAGATACATGAAGATAATTAAAACCATTTATAAGGTCCCCCTGGAATAGAAATCTGTTAATTTACTGGTATAGATTCATGAGCTAATATTGTCTTCTAACTCGTTGTCTTTCTCTTAATATCCTTAGAATACTTTCTGTGTAATTAAAGCATCCTAATAGAATCTCACTTTTGGCACCTGCGGTGTACACCATCATATCCACATATCGTATAGTCAGTTGTGATTGTTGGCGATTAACTTGTTTTGAGCATTTTATAACTGTAGTAGCTCTGTGACAAATATCCTGGTACCGAGTGTTTGGGACCTTGCTCATTGTATTTTGGTAAATTCTAGCTAGGGAATTGTGGAGCCGAAGGATGCTCGAGGCCATGGCCTTCCACATGCATTCCCTAGCTTTGCAGAGGGAGCATTCCTGCCGTGCATCTGTTTTATTTGCAAGCAGCTTACACTCCCAGCAGCGTTGCATGACGTCTTCTCTTTCCCCACTTTCCCTTTGCTAGTTTTACAGGTGAAACATTTTACTTCATGGTTGTTCAACTTAGGCTTACCTGAGTAGTTCTTTGCTGTATATTTTTCTATATTTTAAACCATTTGTATTTCTTTTCTTGCCACTCAGTTTACATCCTTCATTTCTTTCTGTATTGATGTTTGTATGAGGTATTAGCACAGTGAAGATAATAATCTTTTACTTAGACTGCAGTTTTTTCCTAAGTTTTATATCTCTGCAAATTTCACTTGCATTGATTGTTTTTACACGTAGGATTGTCATTTCATGTCGTTGAAAATATCGTTCTTTTCTTTTATGAGCTGGCATATACATGTATACAGATTCATATGCTTTTTAAAATTTTGTATTCATTTTAATGAGAAAAAATAACAATGAAAGAGTTTCAAAACAGATTAACAGGACAGTTACAATAATTAGTACATTGCATTCATATGCTTTTTAAGGTCCTTGTATTTTAAGTATTTTAACCTTTCAATGTATAGTGATATTATCATGAGATAAGATTACAAATTTATGTTTTTCACAAATAACATTCCTACTACTGCTGCTGAATATTCCTTTTATAGGCCAACTAAAAATACCTCTTTGAATCATACATTAAATTCTTACATATATCATGGTTTGCATTATATTTTCTATTTTGTTTCTTTCATCTATTGATCCATGGGGATGCTTTTCATTATGGTGGAATAGCAAAGTGTATAAATATTTACTCATGTAATTCCATCCTTATTATTGTTCTTTTCATAAGATCTATTGGCTCTTCTCATCTATTTATTTTCCAGATAAAATTTTAAAGTAATCTACACAAAAGTCCTTATTTACGGGAACCTTATTAAGACTCATAAGTGAAATCGTCACTGACAACTTTTTAAGAATTTTTAATCAGGAGTCAAAGGACCTTGAACTTTCCAGGCAGGCGCTGAGCCATATCCCAGGCACTGTGGCTGACAACTTGTAAATTATTACATAATTTTATTCCAATTTTTCTTTAGCTAGTTAGGGTTTCTTATGCATCCCAAAATTTCTAGATCTATCTATCTGCCTGTTTGCCTGTCTATCTATGCCTAGAAATATTTTATTATTGTCATCATGGTTGAAATCTTATTTCACTGGATTTTCTAGCAGAGTATTAATATTAGTAAAACATATATTAGAATACTGTGTCACCCATGAGCATGGTAAGCTTCTGTTGTATTAAAATCTCTATTATATCATTATGAGTTGTAAAATTTTATCTACATAAGGTATGTGCATCCTAGATACCCTATAAAATATGTTGTGATGATACCTTGCTTTCTAACTTATTTTCTATTGGCATTACTGTCATAGAAGAACACTACAGAAGTCCGGCTGAATTCTTGTTAGGTCTCATTGCTCTTCTTAGATTTTCTGTGTAGATGATCAGGGAAATATTGATAGCCCTGATTTTTTTTCTCTTCATCTTCAACCTTTTATATTCAATATTGTTAAAATAACAGTACTAGAGACAATGCTTATTTTGCCACCTCCCCCCCTCCCCAACTGGGTATTGAACTCAAGACCTTGCACTGTTATCCTGATCTTTTTTTTTTTTTTTTTTTTTTTTTGGTGGAACCAGGAATTGAACTCAGGCCCTTGTGTTTGCCAGGGAAGTGCTTATTCTACTGAGCCATCTCCCCAACCCCTGTTATCCTGATCTTGAAGGGAATGTATTCCATTAAGTGTAATGTTGCTTTAGGATTTTATCAAGTTAAAAAAATTCTTTAGCATCCACAGTTCTCTAGGAAACTTTTGAGAAATCACAAATAAGTAGTTTGATTTAACTTTATGAGCTTAAATTTAATTCTGCACCTTCCCGTAACGTGGTAAATTACACTAGTAGGCTACCTGCTGTTAACCTAGTCTTATTTCTTAGGATAAACTTTATTGATCAGGACATGTACATTGGGTATAATTAATATTTTCTTTTGATTTTGTGCATGTTGATGCATATGTGAAATTATTTATCATTTCTTTTTCTATTTCCTTGTGCCACTGTCATTTTATTTTGCTGATATTGTTGGCATTTTTAATTTCAGGTTGTAATGACTATTTGGTAAACCTATGGTCTTTCACTTACATTACATCATTGTCCTGAATTTATTTCTTAGCTTGCTGAGATGCTTTCTCAGGTGTGTTTACAAAGAGGTATGTGTAACACTACCTTATGTATAAAATATTTTTATTACATGCTTATATCTAAAAGGATGCTTGTGTTAATATAGTAAAATAAATTATAGGGACTGGAAAGACAGCTCAGAAGTCTAAGCACCTGCCTGGCAAGTGCAAGGATCAGGGTTTGATCCCTGGTACTGCATACCACATTGGCAATGAAAGCAGACATGGTAGCACACGCCTGTAATCCCAGTGCTGGGGAGACTGAGACAGGAGGATCACTATAAGTCTGAGCAGTGTAATGAGACACTGTACCAAATAAATAACTATATACAAGATTAACAAAATAAAATAAATTCTAGGCTTTAAGATAATTTTATTCAACATTTTGAAAATATTTCTCCATTGCCATCTGTCTTTGATTCCACAATTTAAAAGTCAAATGTTAAAACGAATTCTCATTTCTTGATAGGGGATCTTTCTTGTTTTCTGAAACTTTTGGAAATATCTCTTTGGTTTGAATGACTTTATAATTGAAGATGTGGGTGTTCAGTAGTGGAGAGTATTCTGTATTCCTTTCAACTTGGAAGTTTTATTTTTTGAAATCTGGAAGTTTTAGTTGTTTACTTAACAATTTCCTCCCAAATGTATTTGTTTTTTCTCTCTCCTTCTGGCATTTCTAAATATACATGTTTAGGGTTTTTTGTTTTTTAGTATTTTGTTGGTGTAATCTGGGAATTTTTAAAATATGATTTTCTTAAAGTAGTTACATGTTTCCATTCACACTGCTAACTGAATCTTTCTTTCAATTTTATTTTCTGTACTTGTGGATATAGACAATTTTCCTCCACACTTCTTCCTCCTTCCATTTTGAAAGCCCTTTCTTTACATTCCTTTTCATGTTTTGAACAACGTCCCTCATCTCATTCTTGAGATTTAATAAATATATTTGAATTCTCCTTGTGTTCCTCCACTTTCTCTTTGTCTTGGGTTGTTCAGGCTTGAACTTCCTCATAAATGTTGTGAGGGTCTCTCCCTTTTTGCCTAGCAACCTCACCATCTCCTGGGGGTTTTCAACCATCTTGGTTCTCGATACAAACCCTAGTGGGCGGGTGGGCTTCGAGCTCAGGTCCCACTTTCCACCTCCTCCTGGGAAGAAAAGCTTCAGCTCTTTGCTTTTCGCCTGTAGTTTTTTCTTCCCGGGCACAGGCATGTCAGGAGCTACAGTGACTTGGCTGTTGAGATAGGGGTGAACGGCAAGCTCAAAACACTCAGGAACAAGCGTCGGTGAGTGGCGTTGCATTCTGGACATGCAGATGTATGACCAGTGTTTTAACATCTTTCTGTGTGTTGGCTGACTTCTTGTTACTATGACAAAATACCTGCAGCAGGTCATTTAAAAATTAAAGAGAATATAAATTACAATTAAAACAGAAAAAATTGTGATACAGAGTTTCACTTAGCAAAGTAATATGAATCTCACAGTATTTGTTGTAATACATGTTATCTTCCAACCAGTTATCCATATTACCAGATATATGCATGTAAAGCTGGAAGAAAAAAGAAGAAAAGAAAGAAATGTGTAAGAAATTAAGAAGGAAGGCCAGCCAGATTGCTTAGTGGATTGAAGTGCCCGTTTAGGCAGACGCAGGGCCCAGGGTTCGATCCCCGGCATGCTGTGCAGGCCCTACCTTAGGGGTGTACTGAGATGGCAATTGAGACTGGTGTTCTGGTTCGCGCCTATAATCCCAGAGCTTGGGAGATTTAAAACAGGAGAATCACTACGAGTCTGATCTGCATAGTGGAAACCTGTAAACCCTGCCTGTACTAAATACATTTAAAAAAAGAAAGAAATTAAGAAGAGAAAATGTACAATTGAAAAAAGGGGATGAAACAAATTAAGTATTATCTGCTCCTTTCCATAGACCAACAGAAAGACACAATACAGTTATCCAAACCTGCTTACATACATAGATAAATCTTTTTCCCCTACATCTTCTCTTGCCTCTTTTCAATTCAGTAACTCCTTTTGAATAAATTTCATTCCCTTTTCCCAGTATCTACTGTACCATTCAGATTTTGGGTTACAGCAGGTCATTTTTGAAGAATATGTCTATTGAGCTCACACTTTGGAATGTTTAAGGACATCTGCTTGGCTTTGGCGAGACCTGCCTGGTGACAGTGTCACAGCAACATGACAAATCTTGTCGATGGGAATGCACGTGGGAGCAACCGGTCACATAACCAGGCAAGAAGCCAGACTCTCACAACTCACTCCAGGGAGGAGGAAAACCCTAATCCCATCTGTGAGCAGCCCCTGCGGACCTCACCTTAAGCTTCACCTCTCACCCCTCTGAGTTTCAAAATAGGAATCTTTGGAGACTCCCTCAAACTGTGTCCCAGTCATAGCAGGTATTAGCCTCAGAGGAACAAAAGGTAGATGAAAAAAACTTTCCTATGGGCTCACATTCTCAGCAAGATCTCAATGCTACTGTCATTCTTGCAATCAAGAAACACTATCTGAACTAAATTATTTAATTATTTATTCATTTATTGTTATGTATTTGACACAGGGTCTCACTCTGCAGCTGGAACTCATAGTGATCCTCCTGTTTTCAGCCTCTCCAGCACTGGGATTATAGGTGTGCGCCACCACGCCCAGTCTCAGCGGCTAGCTTGGTATGCCTGGTATGGGGCCAGCACTGCATGATGTACCAGGGAATGAACCCAGTCCCTGCGCTTACCTGAGCAAGTGTTTAGATCATGGCTATCTCTGCAGCCCCTAGATATCTAGTACTCAGCATCTAATACAGAATGAACACTTAAGAACTTGACTGTCACCAATAAGATGTATACCTGTGGACTTCCTTACTAAGCCTTTCTGCATACCTGCCTCCTGGAAATAATCTCTAAATTTTACATTTTGAATTCTTCTGCTTTTAAAATTGTTTTGTTACATATATATGGATGGTTTTACACTAAATTATTTTATCTGGCTTATATTGACCTACATATATACAAATAGTGTCTTATTATAAATAGTCTTTGGGGAGTTGCTGTTTTGTACAATATTCCACAGTTCACCAAAGTCATTGTAGGTAGATACAGCTTTTCAATTCTTTGTTATTAAATATTTCACTGTGTGAATATCCACAACTTAACTTTTTTCCTGGCAATGGGCATATAAGCTATTTCTGATTTTTTTATTTTTATTTTTGGTGGCATGAACAGTACACTGTTGTTTTTCTACATCTCCCTTGAAGACACATGTGCTAAACTTTTTATAGTCTGAACCTAAGAGTCAAATTACTGAGCTGTGGGGTATAAGAATTTTATATAGTAATATAAGATTGATTTTTTAAGTAACTATCAATTTATATTGGTAACAGATAAATGTAGAAGATCAAATTGACATATTTTGGCCAAAAGTTAATACAATAATTTTTTTCAAGTTAATGAAAAATTGCATCTCATTTTGTCTGGATTTGAATTTCTTTGATTACTAATGTGAGTGAAAATCTCATTTCATTTACTGTCCTTATTATTACAGTTTTTTTTTTTTTTTTTTTTGGGTACTAGGAAAGGAACTCAGGAACTTGCACTTGCCAGGCAGGTGCTTGTGCCATGTGCCATCTCCCAGGCCACATTGCAGATATTTCCCATTTAGCTACTGTTTAACGACTACACTTACTATCCACTGCCACTAGGATTTATGAGCTATCTTTTTGGCACAGTTCTGTACATCCTGTTTATTCAGCCTCTGTGCCCCTTTTGTACAATATATATTATACAGTATTGCAATTTTTTCTGATTATACTGTCCAGTACAATACTATTGTTTTAAGTTTTGTTATCTATAGTAGCACTGCATGAAAGAGTTACACAAATAAATGCAAAGTAATTACATTGCGTTTCTTTGACTGTGTCTTCCATCTGATGATTATACTGTACACAATTCCTCACTTAGTGACCAATTCTCTTAACCACCAGTCATGGGAATGGAACTCAGTTGGGTAAATGAGGTATGCCTGGTCTGTTCTTGCCTAGGAAACTCAGAAAACCTTCTGTTTTTCCAATTGCACTGTGTGTTTCTTATTGACCTGTGAAATTTTAAAAGATATATTCTCAACATTTTGTTGATTATATGAATATTTTACCACCTTGTAGTATAAGTTTTAACAGTTTTAAAAATACCTTTTTTTTCTAAGCAGAAGTATAAAAATCCATGAAGTAGTTGAAACTGTCAGTCTTTTGAGTTTAGTGCTTCTAGTGTATTATTTAGGAAATCTTTGCCATAAGGACAGAAAAAAATTAACTAAGCTTTTCTCTAAAAGTTAAAGGACTATTTTTGACATTTACATTCTTAAAGTACTTTATTTCTTATATTATCCTGTTGCAAAAGTGTTATACTGTTTACTATGCTCAATTTTGGCACATATTTAGGGGGAATTAGAAGCCCAATATTAATGTCTTTCTTTCTTAAATTACCTCTATTTATGTGCACGTTAAAGAAAACATTGCGCTTCTTCCTTCCAGTTCGTTGATTTCTCTCTCTGTCTCATCAAGAGATTAGCTTTCATGAAACGTATTAGGTTGACAGCTATACTTTCACTTTATGATTTCAATTTTTAAATGTTCACTTATTGTTCTTACATTTACGTTTTTCACAACTTGTTCTTCTTTGTAGGTACTCTTCATCTCTTTGAAATTTCTAAACATCCTTATTTTGAAGTCTATTTTAGGTCAGTCTTCTAACTGTTGATTTTATTTGGTTTACTTTATCTTTTGTTTTGTGTGAAAAGTATCATTTAGGCTCACTTTTCACCACTAATTTTATCTTCTTATTTTTTCTTGGGTTCGCTTTCCATTTAGTGATTTTGAAATGACTTTCCTTAGGACTCCCAGACCTTAGAGCCACAGCGTATATCAGTAACTTCCGATGGAGTTCTGCCTTGCAGTTGGGCATGTCACATCTCTGATTACCAGACTGGCTGGTAATCTCATTTTTTCTCCCCTGTCCTAAGGCCCTGGCTGTTTTCTTTTGCCTTTTCTATCCCAGAAGGCATTTGCAACTTTTAGGAAGCCTGGAAATCAACCCTAAAGAACATTTCTTCTATAATTTCTAAGGTAAGAGTGAAACACTATCCCTTGTCTCCTCCTATTTTAGGTGAGGAATTTTGCTTATAAATTCCCATTCCTTTTAGCTTCTTGGTTTAGCTAATATGATTGGGGATTTTAAAATAGACTTATTGGTCTCCATTTATAATTTAAATGATTAACTTACCTCTTAAATTTGAAATGATCCCATGTAATACAATCGTAAGAATTATGATTGTTCTAGATTTTTATAATATATGGAGCACTTGTGATAATAAAAAAGCCGAAGCTGTTTGGGGAGATTGCCAGTTTTCTTATACCTAAATAACAGTTGCAAAAGACAAAAAAGGCTCCTAACTAAAGCAGGCAGTCTTTTTTTTTTTTTTTTTTTTTTTTTTTTTTTTTTTTTTTTTTTTTTTTTTTTTTTTTTTTTTTTTGTCTTTTTGAGACAGTGTCTCACTATGCAGTTCAGGCTGGCCTTAAGCTCACTTTGTAGCTCAGGTTGGTCTCGAACTCACAACAATCCTCCTGCCTCAGCCTCCCAAGTGCTGGGATTACAGGCATGCGCCACCATGCCCAGCAGCAGGCAGTCTTTGAGAGTCTTTTCAACAGTTTTTTTCGTTTCTGTGCAACTCTCCTCTTAGATCTTGGTTATTCACGGCTTACCCTGTAGATGTTGGAAACCTTCTTGAACACGCCGACGTGTAACCGTCAGGCGCTGCATCTGTGAGCACTGAGTCATGCGAAGCCAAAACTGTCAAGAATTAGACCATGTATCGAAATGAGCAGAGCCATCGGAGCAGCCCCTCCCCGCACGCCTCCAGCGCGGGTCCTCTCCTCCGCCTCCACCGCGCCGCGGCAGCTGCTCCTGCCCGGGACCCTGGGAGCTCCACGTTGCCAAATGCAGCACACTTTTCGCTGTATTTGATTTCTTGGTAACGTTTAGGAAAGCTGAGCACCTACCTTTCCTTTTTTTTTTTTTTTTTTAATAATTTTATTAAGAAGGAAGTAGCTACAAGACAGTTTCAAAACAGGTCAGCAGGACAGTTGCAATACTTAATACACTGCATACTGTTGTCTTTGTAGTAGTTATTCATACTACAAGATGCAGACAGGATGCCTTGTCTAAATACTGTTAGTTCGAAACTTTCTTCTCAGTGAACTAAGAGAACGTAGCTGTATATCTATGCTATTTTGCATATACAGTTATATTTTTTTCCACTACAAAATGGTCCTTGATTTATTTATTTATTTATTTATTTTGTCTTTTTGAGACAGGGTCTCACTATGCAGTTCAGGCTGGCCTTAAGCTCACTTTGTAGCTCAGGCTGGTCTCGAACTCACAACAATCCTCCTGCCTCCGCCTCCCGAGTGCTGGGATTACAGGCATGCGCCACCATGCCCGGCTTTGGTCCTTGATTTATATCCCCCTTTTTTGTTTACTTTTGTCAGAGATATGTACTCCATTGCCATTCATATACAGTAGGTGCATGAATTCAGCAAAGTAATACCATATAGTCCAGGAGTCTATGACAGTAGTGGGTTATCCGCATGACTGGCGGTGTTATCCCCTACCTTTCTTGGAAGAGTTTCCTCTGGCTGAGGTGATGACTCAGTAGAATAATGCTTCCCTGGCAAGTGCAAGGGTCTGAATTCAATCTCCACGTCCACAAAAACAAACATACAAACAAAACAAACAGGAGATCCAACTCCTGTTTTCCTCCTGGTCTTTGTTTTGTTTTGGTTCTGCCTACTTCTTTACTTTTGGGCCAATAAATATGTGAATATGGAGGAATTATTCCTGACAGGTGTTCCGTATGCAACCCAGTCCTATAGCTTTCAATAATACGTAATGGGGATTTTCAAAGTTGATCTTCAGCCCTAGGTCCTCTCCTAAGCTCCAGCCTCGCAGATGCAATTGGCTGCTTGATCTCGCCTTGCAGGTATGTAATCAGTATCTTAAGCTCAATGGATCTGAACGGAATCACAAGTCCTCACCCACCAAACCGTTCCTTGCCAGTTCTTATCTTCCCTTAGTGAGCAATTCTCCCGTCCAGCCACCAAGCCAAAACATCTCTGAAGGAACCTTCCTTCACATTTCCTTAACTCTGACATCCAATCCTGCAGAGCGCTTACAGCATACAGCCATTATTCATCTACTTCTTCCCATTCCCATCACCGCCGTGAGGTTTGGGCAGCATTTGCTCTTGTTTGGACTACAGCAGGAGACTCCACTCGTCTCCCTGCTTCATACGTGCCTTACTCCAGCCTTCTTTCCATGGCATGGAAAACAATCTTAGAATATGAGCCACGCTGTGTTATTTCCTGGCTTACGATGCTGGGCAATTTCCCAGCATGCTTCAAAAAAGCCCAGACCCTCTTACATGGCCTGCTTCACCCACCTCATTTTATACCGTTCTCCTCAGTTTCCTTTTCTTCCTCAAGAGAAAGGCGTTTCTGCTTTAGATTCATTTATTTCCTTCCCTGGCTCTTTTAAAGTCTTAGTGCAAATATGACACTCTCAAAGATATTTTCTTTTCTTTTTTGGTGGAATAGGGGATTGAACTCAGGGCCTTGAGCTTGCCTGGCCGTGTTTATTCTACTGAGCCATCTCCCCAGCCCCTCTTAAAGATATTTTCTCTGGCCACATTAAAATATCCTTCAACTTATTTATTTCAGCTAATATGTTTTGTCCCATTGTAATAGCACCATACACCACATTCCTTGTTTACTTACTATTTATCCCTAGCCATTAGCAAGCCAATTACATAAAGGTAGAGAATCTGAACAGTTCATAACCCAGAACTAAGGTAACCCTAAAATTTATTTTCCAAATGGAAACACTTGTTTGTCTGAAAATAGTGCAGTGGATAGGATGCCAGCACAAACGGAGTATCAAAGGACTGATTGGAAGTGAATGCTTAATGTGCCTAGATTAAAAATAATCGCAGATTTGCATGATGTTACATGAAAGAAGCCATCCTGAAAGATGGATTATGATATTCTGTTTGTAGGAGATTCTGGAAGAGATGGCAAAGCCCTGACATCTCCAGGAGCCTGAGAAAAGGAGCATAGATGAGTTAAATAGCTAAAGTAGAGGAGAGTCTCGTGCACAGTGAATCTGCCCCATGTGGTGAATGCATGGCATCTTGTTTCTTAAAACCCATAGAACTTTACAGAAGAAAAGTGAGCTCTAGTGCGCACACACTTCTAGAAATCACTGAACAATTCGGGGACTCTCAGAATGGAGTAAATAGTTTAACTGTGTTACAAATGCACACAGTGACCTCACTGAAGGAAGTAAAAGGGTAAGGTTGGCTGAGAAAGTGTTGATCCAGGTAACTTTGGAAATGGGTGGTGACTGTACTATGGAGACCAAACACAATATCCTTTGTCGGTAAGGTGGTTTCTTATAGGGGTGTGAGTGAACCATTGAAAAACCATTCTGTCTATGTGCCACCACCGAACAACTCGGTGAGAATGCATGACAAATGCTGTGAGCCAGGTTCTCATGTTGAAATGGAAAAGCACAGATAAATGGGCAAGTGAGAAACTGGACAGAATGACTCATGCAGTACTGGATTATATTTACAGATACCAGTACAACTCATGTTTGCTAGATGCAAGTATGTATAGACAACAGATATCTATCTATCTATCTACCTATCGGCAGACATATAGATATTTAGTTTGGATATATATATATATATATATATATATATATATATATATATATATATATATATATCAATGCATGTGCATACAGAGGTTAGTATAAATGTATATACTCCCTTGTTCTGTCAGCTAAGAGAATACTCCAGCAGCAATGAGCACACTCAGGACTCAGGTCATAGTTTCTAACCTTCTCCAATAAAATGGATCAGAGTTATCTAGAGAACTGCTTTTGGGCCTGGGGCAGGGAATATACAAGATGAGGCTGAAATATCTGACAGTTTCAGAAAGCATTGCAAATATGTACTCACACACACACACACAGAGTTGGAGGCATGAACTATTCAAACAAACACAAGACCCACTTTCAAAATGCTTCTGATGGCCAAAACTGAAATAATATAAACAATAAAGAAAATAATGCAGTATTAAATTATAAATCTGAAGTACAAGGTAAATATTCATTAGTTCAAAGTTTTATTTAATGAATTTGTAAATGGACAGGAAGGGGCCGGGGAGATGGCTCAGTGGAATAAGTGCTTCCCTGGCAAGCGCAAGGGCCTGAGTTCAATCCCTGGTACCACCAAAAAAGAAAAAAAATGGACAGGAAGAGGCAAGTCTTCCAAGCAGAAGGGTTCCAAACAATGTATGTACATAGTCCTCTACTGGAGGAGGTAGAACACAGCTCCTCATTCCTTAGACACCGGCTACACGTGGCAATTTCTTCCCAAAAGTACAGTATGGAAAGGGGGAAAATAACCTTACAATGGAGAAACATGACAATGGCTGCCTTGAAAAAGGAACCTTAACTAAATGATAAAGGGCTACATCCACAGTGATAAATGGTGCTGGGAGGAGGCACCTATAAGACAATATGATGAGTATTCCTCCCCTAATCCCATAACTGTACTCCACTACAATCAATGGCACACTTGTGCACACACACACACACACACACACACATTAAAGAGCATTTTATACAGTACCTGACCTATATTTCCTAATACTGTCACAGTTTTGAAAAACAAGGAAAATCTGAGGAACTTATCACAGTGCAGAGGAGCCTAAGGAAACACACAGACTGCTGTAACATGTCACTCTGGAGAGTACCTGGGACAGAAAAGGAACAGTACATAGGAACGAAGGAAATCTGATAAAATACAGAAATGCCAGACTATTCCAAGAATACAGAAAGGGATGGTTGACTTGTGCTGATGAAGGGTGGGTGGGAGATTTGTGGAAAAGCTGAACATAAACTAAAGATGGAATGGTTAAGAGTTAGTAAGCACAAGGGTGAGCTCTGAGTTGGGAACCAGCTGAAGCATGTTCTAGGCACAGGCATAGCATGTAAAGGGACCCACAGGTGGACAAAGGCATGTTACAGGAAAGAAAAAGAAATAACCCCAATGTCTTGAGTCATCACACTTCTCCTTTACAATAGCTCCTGAACAGGTTGTTATCTTCACATTTCTTGGATGAGAAAACCAAGACTTGAGAGATAGGATTGTTTCTGATGGCACTGAGCCAGTGTTGGTTAAAATAGAAGTGGGATCTGAGGCTCTCAGACTCTAAACTCTGTATCTTTTTCTCTCCTGGCACTTTTCAATTTCCCAAGAATCCTGTAATTGCAAGATATGGACAGATTTCTCACTTCTGAAAATGAATGAAACAGAGTCAAGAGCCACCGTGCGGATCAGCACGGGTGCTGGGAAGGGTCAGGCTGCAACTATGAGCTCCAAGTTGCTCTCATAAGGAGCATCCTCTTACTTGCCAGAAATCAGGGCTTTGAGAGAAGGTCAAATTCCAACCTATGAACCGCAGGGAAATTATGTATCATGAAAATATGGCCTGGGAGCTAGAACCAGAAAAAAACATTCTGCTCTGGAAATAAGAATTAGGAATTGGAGCAGCAGAAGGAAAGGTAGAGTTGGAGACGGGCTGTCCAGAGGTGGTGAGGAGATGGGTGACAGCGAGAGCTGAGCTGCCATTTGGAAGGCACTACTCGGAAGACTCAAGCATCATCCAGCAATGTCAATGGCAAAGTCAAAGGATTCTGCTCCTCCTCCCTCACCACCACCACATAACAAACTGCTAAAAGTGCCAGGTAAAAATACTGTCCAGACCTAGAGAGATTTCTTGGTGTCTTCTCAGGCCTGGGAATAGAGCAGTAATTGCTGGTGTAGGGTAGGAAAGAGATACATAAGATAGCAAACTACTCAGGGGCTGGACTTGGTTGAAACCGTATAGTACATAAAATTCCAAAAAGATCTTTCTTGGATTTACTTACGTCCCTTAATTGGGCAGGTGTTGGACACGTGCTCCTCAGCATGGTGGTGTTCAAGTGGTGGGGACTTTAAGGGATTGGGCCTACAGGGAGTGGGTAAGGTCACGGCGGGCGTCACCCCTGATGAAGTTTTCATGGGACTCGGGTTAGTTCTTACCAAAGGGTTATTACAGAAAGGCATCCTGGCCCCTAATATCTGGTTCCTGATCTCTCCACAGGATCCCCCTTTTTATCTTGAAATCCCACCCACCAGGAGGTAACAATCTCCAAGGGTGCTCTCAGCAGAACCAGTGCTACACTGTGTGGATTTTCATCTTCTAACACTGTAAGATAAAATTCTTTTCTTTAAAGCTTACCCAGCCTCAGGTATTTTGTTATAGCAACAGAAAACAGTCTGACATAGATGACCAAAAGTATGCTTTGAACACTGATACTGATGCCAAGGAAGCACTTAAAAGGGGTTGAGTATTTGGAAAACTAGTCATTAAATGGATCGTTGGGTCAACTGGTTTTAAACTAAAAGGTAAGGGATAAATTTACTAATTAAAATGGAAGGTGTATAGCAATAAAGGCCATCTGAAAATCTATTTTGTCCTTTGCCCCCAGGTCCCAAGAGGGCACCTTTGGTGAGAGATTTCTCAGTTTAGAGCTGTGGCACCCCCTGTACCCTTTGAGCCTTCCTAGCTGGCCCCAGAACTGAGTTTCATTTGTCCTGGGTCCCACCCACCTAGAGGATGGCCTTCTGACGGGTTGACCTGTTGTTTGTGTGGTCGTTTGGTAGATGGCCAGGAATTTCTCTAGGGTGAATTATATTTTAGGATTCAGGTTTGGAGCACGCCTAACATCTCCTAATTACTCAGCTAGAGACTCTGTTTTACCACACAGATGGAGTCAGTCATGTGGTTCTCTCTCCAAGCAAACTCAAATCAAAGGGAGGTGTGGTAGAGATTCAGAGCTCTGAAGCTGGAAGCAATTGACATTTGGGTCCTGGAGGAGGAAGGGGAAGTATTTGTGGTTCGGTGTTTACATTGGCTCAGATAACAGGGCTCAAACAGTTGCGGTCCTACTTTCTCACCATCACGCCCTTGTGCATCAGCCCCACTGAGCTGGCTGAGCAGGGTCCTAGGGACATTCCTCACCAGCTGACCTTTGTCCTGACTGTTTCTAACACAAGCATCATTAGCCCCATAGCTCAGGATATTAAATGTTACAGAATGGGGGTGGCGTGGGGTGCGGTGGGGTTCACCAGGTCAACTTCCAGCTCTGATTCCGAGGATAGCACACTGTCAATTGTTTGCCCAAAGCTTCTGTACAGGAAAGTAGCAACACTCTGTTTTTTTAAAAATAAAATGCGGCCTCTTGGCAGAGGAGATGTATGAGATGTGTGCTATTGTTCCTTTAAAGAAAACATTTCAGAAAATAATATTTTTGAATGAATCCTGCCAGCCTCAGCGTCCTCGGTTCCTTGAAGGCGGGCTGCACGCTGGCGCCGTCCCGATGCCAGTGCTGAGGACACTCGCTGCTGGAATTCGTCCTTGAATATGCTCTTGGGGAGCTTGGCCATTCCTTTGCATGTCTTCAGTGGTACATATTTGAGGATGTATTTTGTTTGAGGAAAGAGCCAAAATTTGTAATGATTCCAATTTAGAATGGAAGGTGATTTGATAGAGAATTATTGTTTTTAGTAAAAATAATTGTGAAACCTTTTCCCCTTTTAGTATCGTCTTTCTGACTGACATCATAGAACAAGATTTTCAGTTTTGGAAGGCTTAAGAGAAATAATGTCAGGCATTCCAAAAGAACTTCATGCTGAATGCTATTTGGACCATCTAAGCTTAGTTTTGAACTTAGAGTATCGATATCATCTATTCAGGGACTATTTAAAAAGAATGGCATTTCAAGCCAATAAAATTAGTAATACTAACATTTGTGCAATGCTTTTAACTTTGCAGAGAGCTGCTGGCACTCATATTTAGTGGTTACCAAGTTTCAGTGAGGCAATATTTGCTCACAGAGGTTTTTAACCCTTTCAGAGTTAAAGGATTTTCTTTAAAAAGAAAAAAAGATTTAAAGTACTTAAACTAATACACATGACACAAGATGCGATCAAAATAAAAGGTGAATATTTACACTAAAATGCCATTACAAGGCTGGCCAGATAGCTCAGCCACTGAAGCACCTGCTTAGGCAGAGTGCAGTGGCAGGGGTCCAATCCCCGGTGAGCTGCGCTGGCCCCACCTGGGGCTGGCTGAGAAGGGGACTGAGACCGGGTGTGGTGGAGCGCACCTGTAATCCCAGAGCTTGGGAGGGTGAACACAGGAGGACCGCTGTGTTCTCACTGTACTAGCTCTGCAGTGAGACCCTGGAGACCTGTACTAATGACGCAAAACATGCGATTACAATAAAAGACACATTGTCTAATGCCCCTAAAAAATACTTTCCTCTTTTTGAGCTCCTTTGTTTTGTCATTTTGCCATTTTCTGAAGTCTGAAAGTCCTCTTTTGTGAGTGGTGTTAGCCGTGCCATTGGGGCTGCCATAATGTCCTGCTTTTGCTGAAAATGCTTCCTTCTGTGGTCACTTTGACTTTGGCAAAGAGCCAAAAGTTGCACGGTGCCAGATCCACTGAAAAAGGTTGTTGAAGACCGAGCACAATGTGTTTCACAAGCCTGCCTTTCTGTTGGCAAGGCCACTGACCATATTTTTTATCATGTCTTTAAAGTTACTCATGAAAGAGGACTTTCATAACTGCTTCAGAAAGTGGCAAGAATGATGGGATGAGTGTTCGCAGCACAGAAAAGATTCTGCGAGGCATTTATGATGGATGTGTCACTTACTACAATGTGTCACCTACTACAATGTGTCACCACGATACATTTAAAAGTTTTAAACATTAACTGTGTATTGTGATTGTATCTTTGTTGATATGTGAGCTGGATAATAACTTCAGTTTTTAAACACACACACACACACACACACACACACACACACACACACACTTCATCACACTTTGTGGTGCAGGAGTCAAGAAGGATCTAGGCTCAGAGCCCAGCCTGCCTTGGTTCAAGTCTTGCTTCTATTGCTCTCTGAGCATGTCTGGAAACCTCTTAGAATCCCAGTGCTATTTTTAAGATCTTAAATATCCTGCAAAGACCGTATGTTAAAAGCGTGGTTCCCAGCTAGTAATGCAGAAGACAATACAGCATTACACTTATATTTCTAATGTTTATTCATTTAGTGGTTTCCTGGGAGGTGGTGAAGCCTTCAGTAGTTGGGTCTATGGAAGATAAGGTTTTCAGTGACCTGCCCAGGAAGGGAAACTTTTACCCCCCAGCCTCGTCTCTTTCTCCTTCAGTTTCCATCTTCCTCTGCCACGTGCCTCCTTTCCTCCTGTTTGGTCATAGGACCAAAGATAACAGGGCCATGTGACCATGGACTAGACCCTTTGGAACTATGGGCCCAAATAAGCTTTTCCTGCTCATAAGTTAGTTATCTCAGGTAGTTGTTACAGCAACAGAAAACTGACTAACACCCTCAGCTTCCTTATTTGTAAAATGGGAATAATGATAGTAGCTATCTGCTAGGATATGTGGGGGTAACAAATGAATTAAAGATTTTCATATAGTAATTACTCTGTTAATTATTAGTATGATTTCCCAGCCATACTCTAAGTACTTTGAGTATTTTCCATCTCAAGGTTAATTTGCATAATAAAATTGATTGTGAAATAAGAAAATAAAGAATAAAGTACCAGCATTTAAAACTTCTTGTATACAGCTAAGTTACAACAGCATTTGTCTTTCTTCTCAGTTGGTGTTTTCTTTTTTGGGGGGGGGCAGAATTAGGGACTGAACTCAGGCCCTTGCATTGCCAGGGAAGCATTTATTCTACTGAGCCATCTCCCCGGCTCCTCTTGTCAGTTGTTTTTGTGAATAATATACTCTTAATTTTAGAATACGAGGATTAAATTTTGTGATTTGTAACTCTCATTGTTCTTTAGTTATTTTTCCCTAATCAGACCCTGTCTGAAAGAGTAAAAGATTTAATACCTATCAGTGCTTTTAACACTAAGAGTAATGCAGAAGACAATACACTTATATTTCTAATGTTTATTCATTTAGAACTGAAGCAAATGTTTGCAAATTCCTTTCCCAGAAGATCATTTAGAAATTTTGTAGGATTTTTGATTGTGAAGATAAGTAAAAATGTCTTTCTCAGTTAATTTTTGAGTTAGGTAGTAGTATTTGAGCATTTGAAACTAAGTTATTTCCTGTTTTCAGCCAAAAAATACTATAATGTGCTAATACTTTCTGCTCAAAAACAAGTCCTGCTCAAACTTGGGTAATCTCTGCCAAGTTTTTAATCATTCTAAATCTAACTTTCCTTATCAAGGAAGAGAGATTAATAAAAAAAGTTAACATTAGACTGGGACTGAAGATGTGCGTCTATTATGAATTAGTACCCTACACAGATAAATTATAACAATTTTTAGCCAGTTATTTTTGTGATTCATGTCTCTGTTGGGGAACTAATTGCTTAGAGAAATAAGAGCTGACATACTAAAAATATTGAGCACCAGACCTGCCAAACTTAAGCTCTTAATAAAGAAGAGCCATTAATGTTAAAACTATTGCCTTATTACTCTGAGGACAATGACCACTAACAACCTTCAAGATTTCACTCAGTTAAGAACTCACTGTCCCTTGCAGCCCCCACAAGTGATTTCCTCACTTACTGCATGAGGCTGTATTTTGCTGTATATGCATAATGCAAGAGTTTAAAAGAACACACAAGCTCCTACTGCTCCAAGAGTTAGGAGCTGTGCATACTCATGACCCTAACAAGATAGTCCTCTTTCTCTGGAAGAGAGGGTTGGAGGGATATGAAAGCTGCACCTGTGTGGCACAGGCTTGGGGGTTAGCAGGGAATGAGAGACACTGAGAGAGGGGACAACAGTCCTTGCAAAGTGGTGAGTAAGGAGCCCGTGGAATAAGATGGAGCAGACAGCCTTACGCCCTTGCACAGAGTGTAGGGCACCAAGCGCGAGGCTTGCTGTGCCCAGCGGGGCTTCCATCTGATCCTCTGCGCCTTCCTCCAGTCTGACAATAGCTCTGCGCCTCTGCCGCTGAGGCACAGGCACCACCAGGCTCTCTTCTTCACCCCCATGGCTCAAGAGAACTGGGAAGAGAAGGAATGTGCTCCATGTCCCTCCTGGGCACAGGACACCACCTTGCCTGTAATCCCTGATGGTTCAGATGGCTTGAAATTTTCCTGCCTGCAAAATCACGGGACCAGATGCAGGCAGCACATTGTGCTCTGCCATATGCCATAAAATTTAAGGTCCTAAATAGAACTCTCTTGAGTAACCTCTGCATGGTGCACTCATCAGAGAGCTCCCGAAGGACCTGTGGGGCTGTGCAGCAGTCACCCAGCTGGGATACCAGGGTAGGATTGTCTTGTAGGCCAATGCTCCCAGCACACATATCTGTGCTCTTCAGGGTACCCCAGGGGCATGCAGGAGAGCAGTGCCCACCTGCTCCAAGGGGAAAGGCAACTTCTTTGCACAAGTCCACATCAGCTGTAGAACTGACATTGCTTCTCTTTCTCCAGCAAGAGAGCTACTCTGATAGCCCCTGATTAATATTAGCCCATGCAGTGGCCCCCTTAGAGCTGTGTCTGTTGTCACCCACTGACAACTCTTTGGGATCTGTAAGCCCTGGTACATTTAATGTTAGGCTCTGGGGCTGGTTCATAGTTCCAGGACATGAGTGACATCCTGTCTCAACAACCTTCTACTACTGTCTCCTACTGGAATCACCTGTCCATTCCTCTCTCTCCTCAACCATAATGGCATAGACTCCATCTTTTCCACCATACCTGGGGTGCTTTACATTCTTTCAATTGTTGTAAAGAGCACACAGTCTTATGTTTACCATTTCAACCATTCCCAGTTGTACAGCTTCAGTGCTGTCTGTACATCCCTGTCAGTTTCGCGCCATCACCTCCATTCACTTCCAGAATGCTTTCACATTCCCAAACTGAGACTTTGTACTCATTGGCCACTAAGTCTTCACCGACTTCGGCTGCTGCCACTGCCTCCCTACACCTGGCACCCACCACTTCTGTTCCTCGGAAGCTGATGCCTCTACGAATGTCATCTACCTGGTACCACGCAGTGTGTGTCCTCTTGAAACTGACTTTTTACTTCGTGTATTCTCAACATGCACCCGCATGAAACACATCAGAGCCTCTTCCTTGTAAAGCTAAATGGTATTCCATGGCACATATATACCATGTTTTCTTTGTTCACTCACTTGCTACTGGGCACTGGGGTCACTTCTATCGTACTAGTGTGACTAACGCTGCTATGACCTGGGTTGTAAATATGTCTTTGAGTATCTCCTTTGGATTTTTCCAGGTTTGGGGTGAGAAATGAAATTGCCGGGTCATATGATTACTATGCCTAATTTGGGGGGCAGTCATCATAATATAACTTTATGGTGATTTGCCACTTTACTTTCCTACCAACAGTGAAAACAAAATTCCATTTTGTTCATATCATTGCAAGCATTTCTTTTCTGTTTCTATGCACCAAGAGCCACATGAACAAGAGTGAGCCAGTATCTCACTGTGTTTTTTACTTGTATTTCCTTAATAATTAATATGTATATTATTATTTCATATGTATATTGGCTATTTGTATTTTATCTTCACAGGGATATACATATTCAAATTATTTGGCCATTTTCAAAGTGAGGTATTTGATTTTGCTGTTGGGCTGTAGACGTTATTCATTTATTCTAGATATTAATTTTCAGACATACATTTTGCAATTGTTAAATGCTTTAACCACCTTGCACTTAAACTATTTTGTATCTTTGTTGAAAACTTCTCTGTTTGATGTGTTCTCTCCTGTCTATTTTTGTTTCTGCTCTGTCCATTAAGTGTCATAGCCAAGAAAACATTGTCATATCCAATTCACAAAGCACAACTCCTATAGTTTCTTCCAGGAGTTTTATGGTGTGAGATCTTAACATTTAGGTCACTTATCCATTTTGAGTTAACTTTTGTGGAAGGGTCTGACTCTATACTTTTGCATGTGGAGATTTTGTTTTCCCTACACTACTTGTCAAAGATTCGGTGCTTTTTTTTTCCTTCAGTTTCAAAATTTATTTGATTATCTATTTGAAAGTGTATCTCAGACTCTAACCTATTTGTTGGTCTGTAGGTCTGTTTTTATGTCAATAAATATCTCACTACAGATTTGTAATATATTTTAAATTCAGGAAGTTCTAGGTCTTCCAACTTTATTTTTCTTTTCACAAAATTAGATATTTGAGATCTCTTAGGATTTTATATGAATTTTAGGATTATTTTTCTAGATTTGCAAAAATGCTTCTGGATTTTAGTAGAGATGGTGTTGAGGCTTTTCGATAGTGTCGACATTCTAATAATACAAAGTCTAATTCATGAACATGGACTATCTTTCCCTTTCCATATCTTCCTTAGACTCTTTCACCAGTGTTTTATATTTTTAGTGTATGAATATATTATCTCTTTGGTTGGGTTTATTTCTAAAACATTTATTCTATTTATTTATTTAGTCTTTTTGAGACAGGATGTCACTACACAGTTCAGGCTGGCTTTGGGCTCACTTTGTATCCCAGGCTGGTCTTGAACTCCCAAAGATCCTCCTTCCCACCTTCTGAGTACTGGAATGACAAGTTTGCACTATCATGCACAGCTCTGAAACATTTATACATATTAATGTTGTTACAAATAGAATTTTCTTTTGCAATTGTTGTTGGTCTATACAAACACAACTTTTAAATGTTTCTTTTGTAGTCTATGGCTTTTTTTGGCTGATGTGTGTGTGTGTGTGTGTGTGTGTGTGTGTGTGTGTGTATGTGTAATCTTTAGGGCTTTTTCTACCTGTGAGACCCTGGTTCCTATGAATGGAGGTAATTTTGGTTCTCACTTTCTGGTGCAGATGCTTTTCATTTATTTTTCTTGCCTAACTTCTCTGTCTAGCTTTTACAATACTGTATAGCATGATATCAAACAGAAATGATAAAAGTATGGGGGGCTAGGGAAGTGGCTCAGTGGAATAAACACTTCCCTGGCAAGAGAAAGGGTCTGAGTTCAGTCCCAGGTTCTGCCAAAAAAAAAAAAAAGAAAAAGAAATGGTAAAGTGGACATTCTTACTTTGTTCCAAATGTTAGAGGAAAAAGTTAGGTTTTGTCCCGTGAGTATAACATTACCTGTAGGATTTTAAAAATATGGCCTTTAATATGTTAAGATGGTTTTCTTTCACAGTATTCTTAATTCTAGTGCTTTTGGCATGAAAAGATGTCAAATCCTTTTTCAACAGCTGCGGTGATCTTACAGTTTTCTTCATTCTGTTAATGTAGTGTGTTGCATTGGTTGGTTTTTATGTGTAAAAGCATCCTTACATTCCAGGGTCAAATCCCACTTGGTTGTTACACATAATGTTTAATATTTTATAGAATTATTTTGCAAGTTTTTGTTGGATATTTTAAATTCATCAGAGATTTTGGTCTATAGTTTCTTTTTGGCACTTTGTCTTTGTCTGGGCTTGTTATCCACACAATGCTGGGCTCAGGGAATGAGCTGGAAATGTCTCTTCCTGTTAGGAGATTTGAAATTGTAGATCTATTTATATATTTTGTTTCTTCATGATTCAGTATTGGTAGATTTACTGTTTCAAACACTTATCCATTTCAACGACTTCTCCAGGTTTCTTGTCTTGGTCTGTCCTACTCTGAGATGTTCCTTAAGAGCTTCTGTGTAGATGGCTTGGTCCCCAGCCTTATGGGAAATGGAGGAAACTGGGAGGTGAAAGCTAGTTGGAGAAATAGCTCGGTGAGGGTAAAGATATATCTCCACCCCCCACCTTCAGCTACCATGCTAGGATGATATAAGCAGCTCTGGAGATAGCTCAGCTGCATAAGCACCTGCCTGACAAGTGCAAGTTCCCAAGATTTCATCCCCGGTAGCACAAAAAAAAAAAAAAAAAAACAAAAACTACTTCTGTCCTGGCTCCAGACATGGTGATGCATACCTGTAATTCCAGCAGTCCGGAGGCTGGGGCAGGAGGATTGTTGCCAGTTCAGGACCAGCCTGGGCTACAAAGTGAGCTCAAGGCCAGCCTAAACTGCATAGTGAGACCTTGTCTCAGAAAGACCATAAAGAAAAAAAAAAAAAAAAAAAAAAAACCCAAAGAGGTAGCTCTGCTCCTTGAGTTCTGCCTCAGTGAAGGCCTGGAAGCAATAAAGCCAAGTGACCATGGACTGAAACCTCTAAAACTGTGAGCCAGAATATATCTTTTCTCCTTTAAGTTGTTCTCTTGGGTATTTGTTCAGTGATGAAAGCTGACTAATATAGGTACCATCTGAAGGTTATTTTTCTTCCTGTAAGTTTGGTTGTGATGTCCATTCTCCTAAAATGTTTTATGCTCAGCTTATCCAGTTCTTGTCTATGTCAAGAAACTCTGGAGTTGAACATTAATGAAAAAAGCATGGCACCTCTCCAGCCATCTGGACAAGCCATTATGGGCATATTCACTGAGAAGAGATGGACCTGGACAAACACGCAGTGGTAGCAAACCCTGACCACAAGGGTCAGAGAGCTGGCTGGTGGGTGCTGTGAGATGCGGTTGTCTCTTAGCATGGTGTGGATCCAGGGCCTAGCTGGGGGAGCCGTGGACCACAGAGGGGCAGGGGATTAAGCTGCTTGAGCAGATTGTCCCTTGCTGTCCCCTTAGGGGAAGCAAAGTCAAGATAGGAGTCACCGGGCAGCTTCTTCAGGGCAGGGTGGAGACGCTCCCATTTCTTGCCTTTTCAAAGTCATGACTAGGAAGAGGCCACACAAAAGCATGGGTTGTACACTACATGAGAAGGGATGGGCAGCTTGGCCCGTGGTAACCTCTCCCAAGCAGCACTGGCCCACTGTCAGAGAAATAGCTACACAAGCAGAAGAGACAGGCTTCTCTTCCGCCCCTCCACCATTTGATGGCCAAACCAGGCAGAAATCACGGAGCTTACACACTGCTCTTCTGCTTGTTCTGCATGACACCAGATCCCTCTCTTCAGTGCTTTCAGCGTTGCTACTCCACTTCTCTTAGCCAAGTACCTCAACCACAATAAACATAGTGAGTAGTACCTACCAGGTATTTATAGACGGGTGTTTGCTGTGGTTCATATGTGTTCCCCAAAGTTATTGTGTTGGAAACTCAGTCCTCAGTGCAACATTATGAGGAGGTGGAGCCTTTAAAATATGATCAGGTCACAAGCGATCTTCCTTAGTGAACAGATCAATGCCACTGTTCTGGGAGTAAGTTAACTATTGCAAAAGTATGCTCTAGTTGAAACAGTGAGTTCAGATCCTCTGGCACTCTCTCCCTCTCCCTCTCCCTACCCCTTCACCTTGGATTTCCCTGTCACTGGAACTATGAGGTATAAACCTTTGTTATTTATAAATTACTCATTCTTGGATGTCCTGTTACAGCAGCACGAGACAGACTGAAGCAGTGCTGGCTGTGGGGTTCTTTTCTATTGCTGTAACCTCTCTGTAGTGTCCTAGTTGACAGAAGATAGTGAAGCAATGAGTTCTCTGCTGCAGTCACAAGGGACCAGAGGAAAATGTGTCAATAAGTCTTTTCTTTATTTCATCCCTCTCATTTTCATCCAGCTACCCAGGGACCAGTGTTCTCATTTGAGGCCGTTAGCAGAGAACACAGACACAGCAGACAATGACAGTGCCAGCCAGCACTTCCTTCCCTTTGCATCAAGTTAGCAGGTTCAAATAAAACGCACCAAAGAGGAATTGCATGAAGCCGAAATGGAAACTGTGAAGTGCAAGCTGATATTTTTAGAAGTTTGCAT
>PVKA01008543.1:51241-72763 GCA_004027165.1 Ctenomys sociabilis
AAGAGTAATTTGAATATAGATAGTCAACCAGGAGGGATTCTGCCAGGGGGCGGGTGGGGGATGTGGGGAGGGAAGCAGGGCGGGGGGGGGGGGTTGCCAAGGGTCCATTGCTTTCATATTTTAAGCCCTGAACACTTTGAAAGGATGATTGCCAGAGGGGACCAGGAAAATTAGTGGTTGTTTGATTCAGGATCAATTTTCAAATCTTCCCAGTTTATAATTGTGTGACTCTGGCTGTCATCACTCATGTGGTTCAGACTCCAGATGTTCAGGGTTGAAATGTCCCCGGGGCTCACCACCACCCTGCCGTGCCCCAGAGCCCTGTCCCCCCCAAACATCTTCCCCCTGGACTTCTTTAGAAATATCCGGAGTACCTGCATAGGGCTTTCAGTGTAAAAAGCATGAAAACCAAACACTTAAAACATGAAGACACAGGGCAGCACCTCAGGAAGAGCGGTGCTGATGAAATACACACTTGGAATATGGGGTCCCCACCCTTTTCTTTTCCAAGAGCTTTTTGTTTGTGAGGACAGGGTTCTGAGTTTAGAAAATGAGGAAGAGATGGGCACAAAGGACAGGAAGTGAGCACAAAAACCACATGTGCAAATCTGGTAACCTTGACAAGGTTGTCTCAGTTTAATTTTTATCATTCTTGACTTAAGAATCATGGGAGAGTTTCAAAGTTGGAAAGGATCTTCAATGTCATTCAGCCCAATATTTTTCAAACTGGATTCAATCAACTCCTGGGATCCTCAGACATAACCTTGAGCATCTACATGTGCTTTATGTAGTTTTAAATTTTTTGCATTTTCATTTTGGTGATGATCCAATTTTCCTATCAGAAAATTGAGGGGGTCTAAGTGAGGATGTGGACCCACCTGGTCCTGGGATTGTGTTTATGTTGGGTGAGGAAACACCCCCAGGACTTGCATGAGGACTTGTCTGACATGAAGAAGAATGAGTTCCAGTGTCATGTGGACAGCTGCTCACCCTGGTTCTCTTTGTACTCCCACAAAATTCCTCAGTAGTCATAAACAGAAGAATTATTTTCCAGAGATAATTTAAAGACACTTTCATAGGCTATAATGTTTATTTCTCAAGTTTTTTAATAAATGAAGACTTTGATTTGATGTTGTGAAAATGATGTACTCTAACAGATGGCTAAAAGAATGGAGTCAGGTTTAATAGATAAATTATGCATTTCATAAAGTTGAGACTCAATGCTGTCAAGCATGCCGCATGAATTCAAGTTTCCAGTAATTTTAAAAGACAAAAGTGATAGGAGAATTTTGTCATCACATAACACACAGACGTGTAGACGGACTCCAAGGTGTAGCCTTCAGCACCTGCTCATGTTAGGGGATGCATTGCAGCTTCTGCCAGACAATGTTATTTGTTATTTTACGCTAATGAATTGTATTGCTGTTTGAATTTTGTTTCTGTTCTCCTAAGTGAATATGACTCTCTGGCTATTTGATACTTATAAGAAGTTATGTCCACTTTCATACTCATACAAAACATAATAAAAATGTGGTAAGTCAACATGCTGGGTCTGCCAAGACTTTTTTCCCATTAAATGGAGTCTGCATAGAACTCAGCATTGGGCAATAGTCATCTAGTCCAGTGCTCTCATTTAAGAAAATAATATTCTGTGACATGTCTCAGTGCTGAAACCCCCATTCTCTCCTGGCCTGCCATGCCTGCCCGGCCCTGCCCCCAGGGCAGGCTGAGACAAGACTCATGGTGGCTCTGGCCTGTAATCCCAGCTCTTCGGAGGCCATAAACAGGCAGATCACTACAAGTCCGATCTAGTAGTGAGACTCTGAACACCCTGTAGATCCTTCCCTAAAATACAAAAAACAAACAAACAAATAAACAAAAACCTCATTGTATTTCCAAGAAAAACTTAGCCATCTTGTCCACCTAAATATAGGTCATCCTGTATTTTGCTTAGTATAATTATACTTTCTCCATTCCTATACTCATTGTAGCAAAATTTTGCTCATCTTTCAGAACTTCTTAGTCAAAGAAGGAGGCTCTCTGCCTTCTCTGATGGGGCAAGCTGTTCACTTCTTTCTGTCTTGTAGCTTTCGCTTTTATTTTCTTGTTATTGTCATTATTATTTTTAAATGTATTTGGTATAGGGTCTGCAGGGTCTTACTACACAGATCAGATTCATAGTGATCCTCTTGCTGTCAGCCTCCCAAGTGCTGAGATTACAGGCGCGGGCCACCACTCCCAGTCTCAATGCCGTCTCAGCTGGTCCCAGGGTCGGGGCTGGCATGGTACACCAGCGACCCAACCCCGTTCCCTGTGTCTGCCTAAGCAAGTAGCTTATATTTTATACACTTCTGCAACACTTACCATGCAACATCAAAAGTAGGGACTCGCTGTGAGCTTCTTAAAGATGTAGACGCAACTTTATTCATGTTTTGTTCTAGTCTACAAAATTTAAGCTTTTTAGATAAGTTAGATCTTTCAACACCAAAATAATATATCCTAATAAAAGTATCTAACCACGCTTTCTCAGAAAAGGCCTCTAATGTTGTCCTTGCAAGACATCCAGGAAATATTTATTAAGCTGCTAGAATTATTTTTTACCAAATTAGAGCATGTGAGGAATAAAACAGAAACAGGGGGAAACTTTGCTGGCAAGACCATATAAAGAGCCTTGGAATTTACACACAAAAGTGGGTAGCAGCCTCTCTCTTGGGTCAGCTTTTGGCCTTTCCGTTTACATTTGAGGGAAAAGGGTTGGAAGTCAATCTTGTTTCAATCTGGCCCCATGATTGGTTGCAAATAGAAAGACTTCTGTCTGCGGGAAATGATGCCATCATATCGAGAAGCTGTTGTTTTTTTGGACTGGCAAATGGAAAATGTTCTTCATGAAAACACAGAATAATCAGCTGGAGTGTGGGGGAGAAACACTTGGAGGAAAAATGAGAACAAATCCATATTAAGCAGAGGGGCCTACCAGCATACAGATGAGGAAGGGGACTTAGAGGTTACAGTAGGGAAAAAATTCTCCAAGTTATTATCCTACTGTTCTTCCATACCTTCAGAAGTGAATATATGAAATGTGTCACAAGAGGAAAGAAGGTGCTGGACCCTGGCCTCTCAACGAAAGTCTGGTTGTCACCATCCAGAGCCAGGATAAAGGCAAGTGTCCTGGGCTTTCTCTGAGCCCAAGCCCTAAACCCGCTTTTGCTTGTGCTGACGTTTGTTTAGAAAGTATGATCACCACACAGCGCTCTAAAATAGGGTGTTCACAGCAGCAATTCATTTACACTGAACAGCCACCATAGACGGGTGGGTCTGCAACAACACCCAGGACCAGGAAGGATTTTGGTCCAACTGTTCTTAAAGGCTTCAGGCAACAAGCACAGAGTTCGGCTGTCATTTGGCTCGTCTTGGTCTCCTGAGAGAGCGCATACCACAGAACTGAATCTCTATAACTCACCACCTCATTGCAGGCTTTACCCAGTATGCTAAATGTCTCCTTTTAGGGGACAAATGCTAAACACTGAGCCTTCAGAGATAAACAGACAATACAATTCCCTCCTGCTAGGAATTCGTAGTTCCTCAAGATATAGTCAAACAAGCCAACAACACAGGGGAAGCCAGGGATGCTTTGGGCTCACAGCAGGGGACACCTGAGCACTTTCTCCAGAGTGAATAGAAGCCCAGGGCACATGCCAGGGGAGGGAACAGCTTTGGCCCTGGGTCAGGGCTCAGGGTTTGCTCTGCAAAGTGAGGAGTAGAAGTGTGTGGCTCAGATGTGAGATGAAATAAGGAGAGGCTGAGTCACAAAAGGCCCCACAGGGCTTAGGCTTTGTGTGGTACATGAATAGTTCTTTACCTTTTCTTTCTTTCTTTTTTTTTTTTTTTGTGGCCTGCTCAGCCCACCCTGGGGACATGGCTGGTGTGGCCTATGGTGCTGGGAATCGGCGGTCCCTGAACTCTTGCCTAAGCTTGCCTAAGCAGGCGCTTTAGACTGCTGAGCTATCTCGCTAGCCCATCTTTACCTTTTTAAGTATGCAAAGCAGAATAGGATTCATGGAGTCTTTTACCTTCCTCTTCTCTGGCACTGACTTACAAGGATCCCAAGTTCAAAACTTCCACCCAGGAATAGGAGAGATGAGTGAAGGGCTTTTAAGTGAACATCGCCGTGTCTAATGCAGTTTCTGGGTTGGAAGGAGTCAGCCAGAAAGCACGGAGATAGGACCCAGGCAGGTGTCTGGTGCAGTGGTTTAGACAAAACAGTGGTTCTGTTTGTGCTCCTTCATCCCCACAGCTGCTCGCAGGTGATGGACGAGATGCAAGACAACTGTTGGACTTGGAGCTTTTTGTGTCCACTGTCATGCATCATGGGGAAGGTGCCATGGTGTGACACCCAGCTGTTAGAGAAGGCAAGGAGAATGCGAGAAGATGCGCTATGACCTACACGTGGTGTCACCAGCCCTGCAGACAGATTGGGTACACTCGGAACCTGAAAGTTTGAATCCAAGGGTGTGATCCTGGAGCTGCGATCTACTTCATCAGCTGCAGTGGTATCTCACTTGGAAAGAGAAAGCCTTCAGGTAACAGGCCTCCTGGGTCTTCTTCACATCGGGAGGGTGGAGGATGGGTGGAGGGAGGAGAGCATCCATTTAGCAAGGGAATAGGGACTTAGGGATCTGGATATAATCCTGACTCTTCCTGTGAGACCTTGGGACAGGGTCTCTGCACTGTTCTCCCTTCACCTATGAAATGGGGGTAACAATGAAGATGTGAGCCTGCTGTGGAGGATCAAGGAGGGATTACGAAGCACTCGCAAGAGGATTCAAGAGTGATGCAGTGGTGATGAATGGTCACATTTATTGAAAGAAACAGTAGAATCATATCTCCCTTGACTTTCCCACACACTTCTGATTTCTCCCATCAGAGAGAGCACTCCCAGAAGCTCTGCAAAGCAGGAGAGCTCTGCAACCCTTTCTTGATGCTCTCCACAGCTGGCCTGCTGTGTGACAGGCACACAACAAGCCAACAGCTGGTCTGTGAACATCATAGTGGGGCAGAAAGATGGCAGGAGCACTTGAGGTTAAGCAGCTCCTAGAAAGAGTTGTCTGCAGAGCCAAAAGCTGGTTGCATTCCAGTGCTTTTAATGTTTTAGTTTCATTTAGTTATTTTTGTGGTCCTGGGGATTGAATTCAGGGTCTCACACACACTAGGCAAGCTCGCGACCACTGAGATACTCCTGCAGGTAGTACTGAAGCCAACGCAGACTGTGGCATGTGCTGTGCTGCCACTGGCTGACACGAGCTCCTCAGGATGACTTGGGTTCCAAAGTCAGCGTACTGAGGGTGGGCAGCCTATCACTCGAGTTCAACCCTGCCTTTTCTTTAGGGTCAGCCTTGCACCTTGGTCATGAGTGAATGATGAGCTCTGTTGGGGTACAAGCCAACACAACTGCCCTTTCCGACTCCCAAGCACTTGCTTTGCACATTGGTGCCTGGCTGGGCTTGGGTTTTTTTTTTCCGAGAGAAATGGATGTGTCCCCATCTCTGCTGGTTGCTCTGAAGCAGAAGAGGGGAGTAGCTACAGGTAACAGATTATTTTTAATTCCGCCTTGTTATTTGGAACCGATTTCCCATATGTTGTTGTTGTTCAATTCCTTGCATGAATTTTCTCAAATATTTGTAACATATGTCATATCTATATGCAGATTTTAAATTATGGATGCCTTCATCCAATCATTTGCGAAGGGAGAAAAATCCCAGTCTAATACTCTCAGGCAGGACCACGGTCTCCTGGGCATTGGATATCATTCAGGTAGACACATCTGGTGAAATGTATCACATCAAATTAGTATCAAGGGTATTCAGACTCTGAGACTTCGGGCAGACAATCCCCTTCTAATGTACTGCTTTTTAGATTGTTGGGGAAACTTGAATCCCAATTCTCCTGTGAAATGAGTGATACTAACATGCCTGTTCAAATGCTCAAAGTGAAGATCAAAGGCACAGTGTCCAAATTGGCTTTGCAAACACAGCAGCCCCTCGCTGCCCCCTGGGGATACCGTGCTAATTTTATCAACTCTCTCTGGCTCTTCTACTATTAAATAGCAATAAATAAATGTGTGTGTGTGTGTGTGTGTGTGTGTGTGTGTGTGTGTACGTGTGTGTTTTTCCTGGGGTTTGCCAGTGGCTTATTTTGCCTGACAAACAAGCTCATTTCCTTTTAAGTGTGAGGTTTTAGTTCAACTAATAGAATTAATCTATTTTTAATGAAAATGCGAATGGCTTTTACTTAGACATTTACCTACCCAGCCACCTCCCTCACTCTGCACCAGGCCCCAGCCCTTCGTCTCCTCTGAGCACATACATCCAGCCATGAATATTTTAATACATTGCAGGCTTTCAGATCAATATAGGCAACTCTCAAGCCCTATTGATTTTCAGAGGTTTGGCTCACGAGGGTGATGAAATATTTCTGGACTTGTGAAACCCGAGTTAAAGAGGCAATGCTAGCCCTTCAACTTTGGCCAGATAGCTCTGTCTCCTTTTCCTTCCTCTTCCCATACCCCTGCTTATTTTCTCTCCCTCCCTCACCCCGATTGCCCTCTATCCCCCACATACATGCACAAATCTCCCCAGATGGAGATTTATGACTGAGAAATAAGTCCTGGAGATGCTGGCACCATTTCCCCCACTGTGTCCACTCCCGGTCAAAGACAAGAGACCAAGGGAAGAGCGCAGCCCTGAGCACTGTCCAGCCCCCGTCCATCCATTGTGTCTGCAGGGACCCTGCCAGCTTCCCTCCTGTCTCTGATTCATTTATCAGCACGGCCAACTCCTCCTCCTGCACTCCTCTGAAGATGTAATCCCAGAAGGCGACCCTAGCAACATACGAAGAATTCCCCACTGAGGCACAGGAGCTGCGCTGCTCCATATGGGTAGGAAATAAGCTAATTATGCAGTCAGCCATGTCCAATGCCAGAATGGATGTTGTTATAAGTTTATCCAGCCTAGTTACGAAGCAGTGAGCCTGAGATCTTTGGAAAATTTTATCGATGTGATGTGGGTTAGATATTTGGAGATCTGGGTTCATGTTTCTCGGTCTAGCTCTGGGAGGTTGATGAAATCAAATCAACTCCCTTCTTTGGTTTTTCTTTCTTCTTTGGTAAGATATATCCATTCACTTATTCATGTAGCTAATTTGTGAATTTGTCTGTTTTGCAAAAACCAGGCAGAGGTGGTGCTCATTACAGTTATTGGTCCCTGACCTCTCAAGCTTATTGTCTATCCAATCAGGAACTCAGGAGTGTTTACGTTTCTTCTTCACTGACGTACCATAGCACACATTCAGGTACTGCAATGGATGCATTGTACAACTAGCGTATAATATTTGTAACTTGATCTCTGGTTAGAACGTGGGCTGCTTCTTGGTGTGGATGGTGTCTAGAACTTTTATTTTTTTAAGTTTGTACTTTTTATTATTATTTTTAAAGAATACAAAATAGTGATAGAAGAAAACAGCATTATACATGATACAAGATTTCACTAAACAAAGTAATAGGAATCCAACAATGGTTGCTGTATCACATGATGTTATGTGCAAATTAGTTTTTCAGATTATCAGATATAAACGTATAAGTTTTGTTTTAAAAAAACAATAACTAAGAAGTTATAAAAATTCAAGAGAGGAAAAAAGTCAGAGTAAAAACAAAAATTATGAGCATTAACTGCTTTCTTTTTTTTTATATTCATGTAATTAGAATTCTCAAAGTAGAAAGGAATAGGCAATAAATATTTAAAGATTTAAAATTTCTAATTTTAGTTCAACTTATGCCACATTTCCAAGAAAAATGAACCTTTTGCAGAAGAAATTTAAATAAAATCATACCAAGATACACAAAAATGAAATTGTCCGAAACTCATTGTAAAGAAAAAAATGATTAAAGTATATACATAAAAAATATTAGCTATGGAAGAACAAAATTAAATAGCATCTTATTCCACATGAGGAAAAAAAAGACCTAGTGTGTAAGAAACTAGACTAATTAAAGGACTGAAAGAAAAAAAAATCTATTCTCTTTGAATTTTATACTTAGCAAATATACCTTTGAGTACTAAAAGTGAAATATTTTCTATTATATTTGTTATTATAGGAAATAACAAAGAGCATAATTGAAAAGGCAAGAGAAGTTACAGTATGCTCCTGGATGAACAATAAAGAGCTCTCAGAATGATAGTTATGTAGAACTATATAAAATATACTAGATGAACCCTTATTTAAAAGGTCATTGAGATTTCTATGAAGCAGTACCAGTCTTATGTCGGGTTATACACGTATTTTTTTCATACATGTGTGTGTATGTGTGTATAAAAGACAGGGAAGAAGTAATATAAAGTCAACAGAAAATGGGAATATACTTTTTAAAGGTTCTAATACTAGGAGAAGATATACAATGCCTTTTAGATAAATTGTACTTCAAAGATTTAGTATAAATTTTAAAACAAAAATTAAGATTAAGCAATATTCAGAAAATTAAATACTAATTAATTAAAAATTACATGTTTCAAAACAATTGAACTAAGAAAAAGTTTTCATGAGAGTAAAGAAGTACTAAGAATAAAACATAAGATAAATGCTGGAATGACAAATAAATGACCATCACTTCTGACAGTTTGGGGTTAGGATATCACGTGAAGTTCTAGTGTGTTGTAGACATGGATAATGACTATGACACTTACTGGTGGCCAGGTGTCACTTGTGGGATTGAGCTACAGATATTTCCTTGAAATCCACCCTGTAGACCCATATGGAATCATGATCCATAGGGTGCAAGAGAAGTCCATTTGTAGAGGGCACTGATGGAAATATTTTGCTGCTGTTTACAAAAGAATAACTGAAAGACCACTATTGTATACCTCTTATTCTCCTGTTTAATTATTTTCCCTGTTTGGTGGGTTCTTTCCATTCTCATTCATGGGGTTGTGATCATTTTTGCTCCCTCTCTAGAACATCATTTAGTAGTCTGTGTAGGCTGGGCTTTGTCATCATGAAATTCTTCAGTTGTTCTTTGTCATGGAAGCATTTTATTTCTCCATTATACTTGAAAAGAGAGTTTTGCAGTGTACATCAGTCTGGGTTGGAATTTTTTTTCTTGCAAGACTTGAAGTACTTTGCTCCATGCTCTCCTTGACTTGATGGCTTGTGAAGAGAAATCTGCCGTTATCCTGATGGGTTTTCCTTTAAACGTGATCTGTTTCTTTTCTCTAGCAGCTTCTAGTATACTGTTCCTGTGCTGAATTTCTGGGATCTTGATTATTATATGTCTGGGAGTGGTTTTAATAGGGTTGATGTTATTTGGAGTTCTATATGCTTTGGTTCCCTGAATGTCAGATTGTTGCCCCATATTTGGGAAGTTTTCTTCTATTACTCTGCCCATATTCTCTTTATGTCATTTATATTGACTCCTTCCTTCTCATTGATGCCTATTAGTCTCACATTGCTCATCTTTGCATCATCTTGCAGATGTTGAATCATTTTTTCCTGCATCTTAGCTGTTTTTAAGAGATCTTTGCTTACTTTTTCACTAGCTTCAATGGTGTCTTTAAGGTCTGAGAGTCTATTTCCACTTTCACTCAAACAGATTTGCCAGCTTGTAATTGAGGTTTTAATTTCCTGTATATCATTTTGTATCTCGTTCATACATTCTATTTCTTTCCTATATTGCTTATTCCATCATTTTTATATTCTGCTCTATTTTTTATCAGTGTATTCTTTAGAAGCACTTAGTACTTCTCTAATTATAGTTATCACTACTTTTTTTTTACTTCAGAAATTATTTCTGATCTGATTTCTTCTACACCTTTCTGCAGTTATTTCTTTACTTCCAATGCTATTATATCAGAGATACCAAGTGTGTGATTTTCAATTATGCTAGTGTCTTCTGCATTTGTACTGGGTGGACTCAGGGCCTGGACTGCTTTTTGTTCCTTCTCTTTGTCATTTTGTATACCACTGATTTTTTACCTTTGGTGTAGAGCCTAGATAGTTATTACCTTAGCACCAGGTCCAGTTCTACAAAGTTCAGACTCCTGCAGGTGGGTGTGGCTTGGGTCTGGCTGCTGTGCTCCACTTCTTCCTGCAGCAGCCTTGCAGGTGAATCATTTGTTTCACTCTGGCAAGATGTTCTGCTCCTGAATCAGCTGGGTGGGTCTTGCCTCTAGCCTCTTTGCAGGGAGTTCTGCTGAAGGGTTTCATGCTGGGCCTGTGCTCTGGGTTGCTCCAGGATCTGGTGGCCCTGGGTGGTCTCACTCTGATGCCTAGATCTTTTGAGATGCCATATATTAGCAAAACCAGTGGACTCTGGGTATTCTGTGACCAATATTGAAAAGAATTTAGCAAGCAAAATCACACATGTGAAGCTTCAGGGAAAATTATTCAGTAGTCAAGGATGCTACTTTAATAGATTTGCATCCCTAGAATTTGGTAAGGAAAAGCAATCAAGGTGCAGAGTACCAGCAGACTGGAGCCTCCCCTGCCAGGAGAAGTTACAGATGACCCAAAGGATCCCACCACCAAACAGACAAGCAAACGCCTTGAGGCAACGTTAGGCTTTGATGAAAAGTGTGAGAGGAGCTGTGGGTGAGAAAAAGGCTCATTTCTCACGGCTGTGTGCTGTAGTGTTGCCTTTGACCCTGTCCATGGAAGCCAAGTTTGCAGCTAGGAAGTTCTTCCTTGCGCTGATATTCCCCTTGTTACAGACCCAATGCGTGGGATGAGAGAAACGTGGATGGCTCCTTCCAGCATGGGCAGCGCTCAACTCTAGGCGGATTGGAGGATGACCTATATGGCTCAGAAAGCAGTGCTCTCTCTTTCTCCACCATGTCCCCAGGAGTCGCACAGTGGGCTTTCTTCTGGCTAGGAGGTGCTCTTTGAAGTCCACCCCAGTGAGGTGCGACCTTCTTTGCATTCTGGTACCCAGAACCCTGCCGATTAGCCTCTTCCTGAATTTGTGTCTTCCATTAAACTGGGAGCTCTCTGAAGCCAGAAATTGGGTTTTAATCAATGTCCCTTTCCCACACTTTTCTAGCACAACATTGACAGAATGCAATGATCAATTTGTATAAGATGCAGACTCCTGAAAGCAGGGCCCTGCTCACCCTGTTGAATAAATCCCCTTTGGCTGAGGCACGTGTGGTCTGTGGCTGTGGAGAGCCAGGGTCGGGGGTGCTGGAGTGAGCCAGTGCTCTTGGAAGCAGCCAAGAGCAGCAAGCAGCCCCAGAGGTATCAGAGTCCCACTCTACCTTATTCTCCGAGGGGCTGGGGATATATCTTCTCTGTTTCACTGGCAGCAGAGGAGGACCCTGCAGGCAGGCTCCATTATTTCTCCCATGTGGCAAAAGGCTCATCTCTTCCCACAGAGTGGAAGCGCCTGGCAGCTGGGTGGGTGCTTCCCAAATGCACTAAGTGTGTAGTGTACAGGCGACGGGGCATGCAGAGAGGCTGCTTCAGGAGCCGGTGGGACTCTAAGGTTTTGTCTCACGGGATTCAGAGACCTTCCTGGCACTCAATCCAGGGCTGGCTGTGGGCCCCTCACTGCAGAGCACAGACCTCCTGCCATGAAGCTCTGCACACGGGGGCTCACACCCCTGTGGAGGGCAAGCGCCTGGAGGGCATCGGAAGCACACAGCTCAGCTCTCAGCATCTCGCTGCTCAGCCGGTTGCTGCAGTCTGTGGCCTCACTTTGCGTCTCCCCAAATCTTTGTGTAGACAAAGCACTAATCCCCAGCGTGCAGACAGAGAAGCCAGTCTGGTTACTTTATTTCAAAAAGAGAAATACAAATTTTACTTAAATATTAGGGAATAGGAGCAGAGCTCAGGAACTGTGCCCCTGTGGGGGTGGTGTTTTGGGCCACCCTTGAGACACCTCCAGGTGGTACCAGAATTCTTCGATGACAAATGTTGAAACAGGGGTGCGAGGATTTGAAGTCCCATGGCTTGCTGCTGTGGAGCTGTAGCTGTCTAAAGAGACAGCAAAGGATCTCAAAAGTGTTTCCAGGCGTTAATCTGGGATGGTAATGTCATCCCATTAATCGGGGATGATATTTCTAAAACAACAAAGTAGGCAGTTGGTTTTGGTAGTTAGCTTTGCAAGAAACACTTTGTCTCTGGCTGACAGTTGGATGTATTCTATCCAGTGGCCTGCCTTCCCTGTCACCCCTATTCTTTATTCCAAAAAAAAAAGACCTTTCCTGGAAATATAGTGAGCCTTTTCTGGCCATAGGTCCACAGTTTCAACTAACCACAGAATGAAAATATTTTTTTGACTTTTTTTTTAATGAAAATATTTTTTTAAAACATTATATTTGTACAAATGATGCACCTACTTCATGTCATTAGTCCTTGACTAATGTGGCATACCATCTAGTTACCTATATCTACACTGTGGTAGGTGTTATGAGTAAGCCAATGAGGATTTACCATACATAGGAGAATATGAGTAGGTTATATGGAAATACTGAGGTGTCTTAGGCAGGGGACTTCTCAGGAGCTGGGTTTCCATGTGGAGCTGCTTGAACCAGTCCCTCACTGACACTGAGGGCCAATGTCTACTCCACACCCACTTGGAGAAATCTTTTGTTAAATTTTGAGGGTGTATGTACAACAATCTGATTTCAAGTATGCCTGGGTAAGCTTTGTGAAATTTATTCTGGGAGACCTTCAGGAGGCAGCTCCGAGGAGGAAAGGCTGTCTCCAGGTCATCAGATGTTGAGTTCTGCTGAACCACATGCTATGATGCTCATGTAAGGGGGAAACGGCCTTGTACTTGAGTTCCAAGTGAGAATCTCAAGGCAGATGCTCTGGGCCGATTTGCAATGAATCTGCTTCCCGCACGAGCAGCTCTGTCCTTGAGGCCCAGGCTTCATGTAGATGACAGCTAATGAGGCTCTGGTTCTCTTCCATGGATGCAGGGGCTGAGCTGAGGACAGCTCGTGTCAGCACGTTTCCCCAGCTCTGCAGAGCCCCATTCAGACCTGCCTCCTCTGGACTGAAATGTGCTCTGGGAAGGCCCCTCAGCTGGCTGCCATCCCCTGTGCTAATCATCAGCTCTGAAAGGTAACCCACTTTGGACTAGAATTTGGGGACTACAGTATAGTTTGTATATCACCTGGTCAAATCCTCATGTAAGAGGGAAGATGCTGAGGCCCAGAGTGGCTGAGTGATTCACCCAAAGTTCCATGGTTAGCCAATAATAAAACTGAAATAAGACAGAAGTTTCCCAACTTCCAGTCTAGTGTTCTCTCCATTGCTCCAAATGTCACATCATCTTGTCCATATAACCACTGTGGACTACTACTACTACTAATAATAATGATCTGGTGCATTTGCTCACTCTGCCTCTTAAACAGGAAGCTGTTGTCATACAATAGAAACTGAGAAGTTGAAAGCAATTTCCCTTCAGGAGATGATGGTCGGACAATCTTCACATCTCTCCCCCTACAGTGAGAGTAAGGACTGCCCACTGCAGCTGAGCCGTGGGAAGTACCTGGCTGAGGAAGTGTGAGTGCATCCTGAGCAGGGTGACGAGGAGTCATGTGTTCTTCTCTTCTCCATGAGCACAATGTGCCCCAGATGCCCATGGCTCCTTTGTCCCGAGCCTTGAATACAAAGACATAAGACCGCCCGAGCCCAGCCTGCAGCCCAATGGCTGACCCAAGGGCAAAGAGGTAGGATTGCAGCTCTAAACCACAGAGATTTGAAGCGTTGTTTAGTATCCAGTTTTTTAGAAGCAAATGGGAGCACACTGAAGCAGACCTTTCCCTACTCTTCATATTCTGACCTCGCTTCTTGCTGGTTCAGATTACCAATCTACTTACCAGGTGAGACAACTGCATCTCACTGGATTAACTGTTTTTTGTAAGATCATCTTGGGAAAACAGAAGCACACCCAAGTTAAAAGGTGCACATCCTTCCTAAGTATCAGAACACAGCTTCTTGTGACACTTTAAGTATGAGAATCTTGTTGCTTTTGAGGTTGAAACCAACCAAGGCATCTTGGTTTTGTGGTTCTATTCTCTGCCTGTCAATCATTTGTTTTCTGTATTTTTATCAGTCATCTATATTTTCTATGTATTTATAGTCATCCAATCTCTCTACCTGTTTGTGACCTTACTATCTTATGCTATTCACCCTCCTTTCCACCTCTTTGTGCAATTATGTATTCGTTTGAGCTGTAGAAGCAATGTCTGAAAGTCCCATTATGTTTACTGTTGTGGGGCTGACATTTTAGTAACTAAAAAATTCAGCTGAGTTGATAATGTTTAGGTTGGTCTGTCTGCCTCTGATTACACTTGTTTCCAGATCCAAACAGTTGTTAATGAAACAGTTGCTATTTTGTTGACAGAACATTAATTACTTGATCTTAGGACTCAGTAATTGCACAAGCCCCCTCTGTATACGTTACTAATTACATTAGCAATTATATGGCATTTTAAAGACAAAGAAATGACTGAAGCAATTGCAGTGTCACAGGTAACCTGCTGTTAGATTTCAATCACATTCCTAATGTTTTAGGAATTGTGATTGCTAAAACAAGTGCTGGCAGGTCTTGTGACATTGACTTGGAGAAATGGCCTAAGACTTCTTGCCAGCAAACCACTGCCCAGCAGTAAGCAGAGACAATATGGGTAAAGTCCTTTTATTCTTTGACTTAATTTTCTTTCTCCATTGAAAGAGTAAGGGTGAGGGTGAAGAAACAAAATGTGTTCATTCAACAAATATTTATGAACTGGTTATTTGAGGTACTAGCCGCACAGAGTTAGTGTAGGACTTCGTGACCTTCAGAATCTTTTGGAAAAGACAGAGGTCAAGTAAAAACTCAGTCCAGGTAGCCCTGGTTGTGGCCTAGAAGCCCTAGAGACAATATAATTGTGCTTCTCCCTCACTCCCAGGACAATATCCACACAGTGACTCAAGGACCGATCTCTCCCATGGTGTGGCCTTGTTTTCTGGACTCACTTTTCAGCTGTGTAGACAGAAGAACCAAGCAAGGATCTTTCCAAAGCTTTTAGGAATTAGGGTGTTGTTTTTCATTCCATTGACCAAACCTGCTACAAGGTTCTTTGCTCACTGCAAGAAACTAGGAAGTGTAGAAGGTGAGGGAGAAATAAACACTTGCTGTGTCTGGCCACTCCACGCAACTACAAATACTGACGAGTGTTACAAAGGGGACACAGGTGGCACAAGGACAGCCTAGGATTGAGACTGTCACCGACACGGTGCCCACCCCCAGCTTCCTACTCTTCTCTGGGAGTGCTGCCTCACGGCAATGACTCCCCTTCACCGTGCATTGTCCTCGCCCAAGATCTCCTGACACCTCACCCCACCCTCATCGCATGAATTCTTATCACTTGGGTCCCCGATTCCCATCCCTGACTTTTCTGAGACTATTTTTCACCTTTTTTTTTTTTTTTTTAAATCTCTGCCGAATCTCATATTGTTTAAGTTCTTCTTCCTGGGTTCACCATCTGGTTTGTGCGCTTGTAGCCAACAAGCCCTAACTGAGAGAGAAGTATAAGTTAGATAGCAAAGTTTAGGAAAGCCCCCCCCCCCAAGGATTTTTACTGACAAATGAAGCATAAGTTGAAGTTAAACAGGCAAAGAGTAGAGAAAACTAAGTTTAAGGCAGAGGAAATCATATGAACAAAGGCCCTGTGGTTGAAAAAATTTTTTTAAATGTGTCATGTGATAATCATAAAGCCTGCCTAGCTAAAGTTGGTGGAATGAAGGAAAATGGTATGCCATCAGGCCGGAGAGAAAGTAAGTAATAGATTTCCAGCATTTCTTAAATAACGATAAAGGTTTTATCCTAGGTATAATGGGAAGCTACTGAATGTCTTGACAGGGCAGACAACGGGATCCGATTTATACTTTTAAAAGCCATTTGAGGTAGTCTATGGGGGAGGGGCTCTCCGTGGGATGAGAGTAGGTAGAAGCAAGAAGATAATAGAGGATCGTTCTGGGAGGGAGGCCCTGCTTTGTTTTGATGACTGGCCAAGAAAGTGGTGAGGGGAGAGAGAGAGACTGACTGACTTCAGGTATGTATTGGCATAAAGCAGCCCTGCCTTGGAAGTGAGTAGTTTTTATGAGTAGCTGTTGTCCTGCAATAGAAACTGAGAAGTTGGAAGCAATTTCCCTTTGGGGGATGGTAGTTGGACAAATTTCACATCTCTCCTCTGCACAGTGTGAGTAAGGGACTGCCCACTGCAGCTACGCTGTGGGCTCTGCCCAGCTGATGAGGTGTGAGGTGCTAGGGAGAGGGGCCACGAAGAGGGACTTTTAGTTTCTAGAAGGCCTATTTACAGATATAAAATATTAAAGAAGGAACAGGGTCGGTGAGATAGCTCAGTGGACTAAGCACCTGCTTAGGCAAGCACAGGGACTGGGGTTTGATCCCTGACACCACGTACTGCACCAGGCCTGCCCTCAGACATGCTGAGCTGGACACCAAGACCTGGCATGGCGGTACATGCCTGTAATCCTAATGCTGGGGAGGCTGAAAACAGGAAGACCACTATGGGTCCAAGCTGTGTAGTGAGACCCTGCATCAAATACATTAAATAAATAAATAGATAATAGCAGAAAAAATAAGAATTTCTTTTTGGCATATTAATTTGAAACCACCCTGGAAACGTCCAGAGGTGATGTCAAATGTCCACACAATGCTCCCTTGACTATGTCAAGACTGTAGATGCCTGAAACCATGGACAGCACAACCCCTAAATGTGCTGCTTTCTCAATTCATACACACTTTGATAACCTTTAAATTATAAGTAGGGCACAATGAACACTAATACAGTGACTAATAACAAACGACAACAGTTCTAACACAGGGTTGGCTTTCTCCTGTATGTCCTGCGGTACTCACTGTATTCCTTCTCCTTCACATGCACTTCAGGTCCCTGACACTGGGCTGAGGAGGACCGGCTGGGTGTTGACCTGGCATTTAGAAAAGAAGGATTGAAGAGAGGCGGAAATTGATGGACAGGTGCAGCACAATGGCACCATGGAGAAGATGCGATCAAGTGTCTCTGAAGCCCATCTGGTCCTGGTAACTCACACCTAGGAGCCCACAAACACCCCTAAATCCCATCGTCCACCCACATCTAACAGCATGGAAGTTCCTGAGTCCTTGGCCTGCCCCCACTAGTGCACCAACCTTGCCCAACCTGCTCACTCGACATCATTAGAACGGTGTAGCTCCTCCCTAGACATGGCTGAAGTCTTGTTCCTGCATGTTTCTCCTCCTTGCCCTTCCTCTCTGTTGCCTTCTTTTCTGTGGAAAGCATCCCTTCGGTGTCTCCAAACCAAGCCAGCCATGCTCCAAACAGCCCAGCTTCGTCCTTTGCCTGTGAGCTCACCAGGTGGAGCCTGCAGGTGACTCTGTTTCCCCAGCTGAGCCAACCTGGCATTAGAAGCCTTTCATAAAGAGTAGAAGGCACCTGTGCTCCTCCATGCTGTACCAGCCCTCAGGCCAACCATGGCCTTGGTGCAGAGGTGGTAGAGACCAGCAGCAACAGATGCCAGACCTAGGAGTCCAGTTGGGGACTGAACCTGAAATGCCCAGCAGACAGCATGGAGCTCCTATCGACCTCTCTCCTCTCACTGCACTGCACCACCTTCCTCTGCACACTGAGGACCTGCTGTGAGCAAATGCGAAGCCAAGGGTGCATGGGAAAGCCCCAGAGCTTTATCGGTGCTGACATGCTGCTGTGCTGTGTGACTGCTGTTACACATCTGGACAGGACCAAATGAGATAATTTATGCAAAAGCACTTGGAGGCTTTTAGAGGGCTCTCCATCATCTGGTTTGCTGTCCCCATTATCACTGCGTGGAAGAGGATTTCCTCTTCAATATCACTCATGGATTTGATCAAAATGAGGAGGCAAGTTGGCAACTGTAGGAAGTGCTTCCTAGTGCAGCTCGAAGTACAGCAACCACACAGTCCACATTTCCAAGGTTGCCTGTATTTCATGGAATGTTATTCTTCACAACCAAAATGATTTGGAGGACTCTTAACTAAGCGGTATTCAATTATTAAACCTCCATAAATTTTTTTCCTCAAAAAAAAATTCATGTGTCAGAATGAAAAGATGTCAGACCTTCAGAATAATGTACAGGACTACAAGATAAACCCTGAGGGGACTTCACTGACCTCATAAGAAACATAAAGTACAGGTGTTGATATATAAGTCTTGCTCTATCTAGGTCTTAACCATCCAGCAGAAAAGTATAAAAATGAAGTATACATCGCAGGGCCATAATATTAAGCTGAGCTGTAAATGGCTATGGTTTGACAACTTCTTTGAATAACTCAATATTGTTGTGGAATGCTGGACTATGTTGGATTGTGGTATTGAGTTCAAGCACCTAAATTAGTTGAATGACAATGGAGTGCCCACCTTTGACAGGTGTAGACAAAGGAAAGGGTATAGAAAGAAAAAATCATGATGTGTGTGTATAGACAGTACAGTTGGAATAGATAACGCTGTGCTTCTACATAATCCTATGAGAGGCAAGATTTGCACTGATGGTGGTTGGACAGGATATTATGTCGGCTTCTAGTACTATGGTCATTCACTAGGAAAATAATTATTGAATTTTTGATATAATTCAGGTATAAAAATAAGATAAGTAAATAGCTACACTCTTAATTTACTAATAAGAGACATCTGCTATAATAATGTCTGTAAGTATAATATCATGTATGCACCTTGTACGATACCAAAACAGTATGAAAACAGTTTGCAATGTATTAATTTATCGAATCTGTCTTGTTAAGGTGTTTTAAAACTGTCTGATTGATATTTGTACTTCAATAAAATAAAAAATAAATTTAAAAAAAGTCCACTACTATTATGGACTACTGGATGATTTTGGAATATTTTGCTGATTTCACACACCTACAATATTTAAATGACAATGGAATACCCATCTCTGACAAAACTAAAGAAGAAAAGGGGATACACATGAAGGACTATTTTGTATCTGTATATTCAAAATAGTTAGGATAGATATACAGCTATTTTCTCTTAATTCAATGAGAAGAAAGATTTATACTAATTGTGTTTGGACAGGATATCATGTCTACATCTTGTACTATGAATAATCAGATTGATGACAACAATATGCAATGTATTAATTATTGTAACTGTCCTACTAAGCTGTTTTGAAACTGTCTCATTGCTATTTGTTTCTCAATAAAATTAATAAAAAATTTTAAAAAATAATAAAATAAAATAAAAATTTGAAAAAAAAGAAAAAGAAAAGATGTCAGGCCATGTGCTTTACTGTTTGGAGAAGTGTTTGTCTTGTCCCCTGCACAGGATGGAAAAAACTGAGAACACTTCTCTCCTTTGTGGTGCCCTTCCTGAGGGGAGAGAACAATCAGTTCTTCTTTGACCAATGAGCAAAACCAGAGGAGTCAGTGTGGTACTCTGGCATCGTGAGGACAGCCACTCTGGGGTTAGTTGGACTTCAGTGGAAGCTAAGAGTGACCATGGCCCCTGTCACTTCTCTCTGCTTTACATCTGGCCCCTCTGAGGGATGAAGCTTGGTGCCACGGGCAGGCTGGGTGCAGGTGAGCAGGCGGCCGCAATTCCTCTCAGGCTGCAGCTCCTGGATTTATTGCCTGATTGAGGTGCAAGGAAAGGGGCAGGGAACAGAAGGAAGGTAGAGAGGGCTGCGGGCCATGAATGAGGAAGCAGCCCTGCATCCAGCAGCTTTTTGACCTCTCATAGTCTACAGACCTTCGACTTCCACTGATTTTGAGGAATTGGTAGGCTGTGGGATGAAATCAGAAGTGAGCAGGGTATGGAAGAGGAAAGAGCCGCAGCTCACTACCCCCACATTTGTCTTCGGATCTCTGGCTAAAGTTCTGTTCCTCCTAGGGCAGAGACAGAGGCAGGTGGATTCCTACACTGGGCTCACTTCTTAGTCAGCTTGGAAGGAGTTGCCCAACAGCCCTTGAGACATGGGTCATGAGTGGCCGTACCCTTGTCACTGCCCGCTCCTCTCCTGCTCTCTCACACGTTCATATTTGGAGAGCCTTCACCAAAACTCCCAACATGAGGGTGAGTTGCCATCAAGTTGGGAGGACACAGTGAGATTGTTTTTGATCTGGAGTCAAGAGAATTTCTCTAGGCAATGAGATGTCAAGGTTTGAATTCCCAACAAATCCAGTCTCAGTTCTGCTACAAGAAGACACTGTGAGCTGTGGTGAATGAATCCCTTGGGTCTTATTTGTTTTAATGTGTATGGTGAGCCACCCCTTCCAATTCCAGTTCCACAGCACAGTGGAAACACAGGCCAGTCACCCTTCACCTCAGGACTCTTCCCTGATTTCACATCTCTTCTATCATGGCTTCTGGCTGCATCGTTCTGTAATCAGTCTTGGTGGGTCTTGCGACAAATGCCTGCTAGGTGCTTTGCATCTTCACATTCTGTACTTTTTCATGGAACTTATTTGCCAAATAGGAACAAAATGAGACAACATGTACAAAGGCATCCCACAGGTGGAGGGTACCAAGATGCATAGGCACAGTCCTTCCTTCGCAAAAGTGGCCAGGCAGAGATTCCTCGCTGGAAGACCAGAGCTCTTCTCTGCACACCACAGCAACCTCACTCCAACACTGTTCTCTTGTGAAAAATAACAAGCAAACACCGAAATCCTATTAGCTAATAAATCTCCAGTCTCAGCAGGCCTGATAGCTCAGCAAACTAAAGCACTTAGGCAGAGTGCAGTGGCTGGGGCTTGATCCCTGGCATGCTGTCCTGGCCCCGCCCATGGGGGGTGAACTGGAATGGTGTTTGCGACTGGGCATGGTGGTGCTCACCTGTAATCCCAGCACTTGGGAGACTGAGAACAGGAGGATCACCACAAGTCCGATCTGTGTAGTGAGACCCTGTAGACCCTGTCCTAAATACAGAGAAAAAAATAATCCCCATTCTCCTAAAATTAAAAGTAAGAGAGGAGTAGAAGTCATTTTGAAAAGAATTGAACACAGCATCACCTGACCAGGAAAAAGTCTGAAAGGACGCCACCAAGATGAATGACCACATAGGAAATATAAAGTTCATGTGTTGGTATATAAGTTTTTTGTTTTTTTGTTTTTTTGTTTTTTTTGTCTTTTTGAGACAGGGTCTCACTATGCAGTTCAGGCTGGCCGTAAGCTCACTTTGTAGCTCAGGCTGGTCTCGAACTCACAACAATCCTCCTGCCTCAGCCTCCTGAGTGCTGGGATTACAGGCATGCGCCACCACGCCCGGCTTTGGTATATAAGTTTTGATCTACCTAGGTCTTAACCATCCAGCAGAAAAGTATAAAAGTATAAAAATGAAGTATACATCGTGAGCCCATAATATTAAGCTGAGCTGTAAATGGATATGGTCGACAATTTCTTTGAATAACTCCCTATGGTTGCAGAATGCTGGACTGTGTTGGATTGTGGTGTCGAGTTCAAGCACCTA
>PVKA01008544.1:0-72562 GCA_004027165.1 Ctenomys sociabilis
GTCTTTCCCCATCTCGAATGCCTTGAAACGAACTTAGCTCTCCCTTTGTAAAAGAAAACAGCGGCCCTAGTCTTAGCAATGCGATGATTCTAAAGAGGAGAAAGCAAGCTGGGTATTTTAAAAGTTAAAGCAAGGCGGCAGTCGGGCCGCCGTCTCGGGGCAGCAGGCACACGGCGCCTCCCTATTTACTGTAATTCCTCGTGGACATGTTCTTAAAGCTCTCCTACCCCATGACATGGTACAGATGTGGTTTGAACCTGTCCCCCAGGAGCTGTGCACTGCAAGTTGATCCCCACAGTGGTGTTACTGGAGTAGTAGAACTTCTGAGAAATGGAGCCTAATGAAAGGCACTCCAGTCTGGAGACGCTCACCTTAGAAGGTGCTGATGGCTGCATTAGTTCCAAAGGGTAGGTGTAGCTATGGGAGCCAGCCTCCTTCGTGCCACCCTTCTTGCCCACACATTACTCACCCACAAGTGTTCCTGGCACTGTGATGTCACCACCGTGAAGCCCTGCTGGAGCTGGACAAGTGCTGTGTACTACACAAACTTTTTGTCATTATGAAGGACATAGTCTCAGGCATTTGGTTATAGCAACACATAACAGATTAAGGACCTACACTTACTTGAGATAACATCTTTATCATAAACTTAATCCTATATAGTTTATGATAGTTGTTCTAATTAAAGTGCATTTCTTTTGGCAAATTTTACAAATAACGAACTATTAAAAGTTGTGCCTTTACCCAGGATTTATATTAGGGAATTGTTTATACACCTGAATGCTTTTTTTTTTTTTTTTTTTTTTGGTGGAACCAGGGATTGAACTCAGGCCCTTGCACTTGCCAGGGAAATACCTATTCCACTGAGCCATCTCCCTGGCCCCTATACTCCTGAATTCTTAATGTGTGTCAGTTAGTTGGATGATCAAATGAAATTATTGATTTGAAAATGCTCCCAAACTTAAAAAAATACATTGTTGGAGCATATTATTTTTGAATGAAGTCAAATACTGTGTTTTATTTCCAGTTTCATTTTCTGAAATTAGTTCTTGGGTCCAAGCTGGAATGTAAATTGTAGGCCAGTGGTGGGATTTTCCATCATAACATTGCCTTTAGATTCAAACTGAACAGGAACCCAACCCAGGAAACAAATATAGAAATGTTCCCACTAGTTTGTATTCACTGAGCCTTATCTTCCATCCTAGGGGCAGGAGATGTCTTGTTTATCCTTTGGGTTATTATTTAGGTAATCACAATTATTGCAGGTGTTCATAAAGATGTGTGTGTGTTTGTGTGTGTGTGTGTGTTTATATGGAAACAAGACATGTGTGTCCCCACACAATAAAGCATTGGTGGGTATTGCTAAAGGTATGCTGTGTGATGTGAGAGGCACTAAATGAACCACATTCCCCGTCTCTCCTTTGCAATGCTGCTGCTGAAGTCCATTGGTTCTTAGGTACATTTGAATTGCAAAAACATCCACTGTTAGATAATTCTGGAAAGGATGGTTTTCAGTACTCCTTGTGGATATAAGATAGTTGAGAGGAAGGAAAGATGGTATCTTTCAGGAGGAAGCAACAAAGGAAGAAGCAAAGATTCATTTATAAAAATAAACTGTCTATAATAGGCATTTATCACAGTTTTCAGTGCATTTTGATTTTAAAAATATGAAATCTTCAATTGGCACTCCATGTGTTGGATTCAGCATGCAAGCATGTTTCTTCTAACCAGAAATAGATTCAAATATTTGGAGAGTTCAATCAATTTTGACTTTTCTCAAAAGAACCAGGATATTCTATCCTACCGGGCTTGCATTGGATAAATCCTCAGAGTGGTGATGTGGCTGCAGATTTTAGACGGGTTTGAACAGATCCCCCCTGGCTCCTCCACCCTTTCATACTGTCCCATCACAGGGTACAAGATTAGTTCAAAATCATCATCTCATTTGCATTATCATTATTCATTCAGTATAAATACAAAATTTTTTAACCTAAGACGCTGCTGTGGTTTGTCTCTAGGTGTTCCCACGAAGGTTTATGCAGTCATGGGGCAAACTTCTAGAATTTGTGATTAACTCATGATCCACTGGGATTGTGGGTAATCCAAGGCTGGGGATTATGGGCCTGAGTACTGCTGGGATTATCTGTGTGAGTGCTACACCCTGCCTGAGGCAGATAACCTGAATGTAAAAACAGGGCAGACTTGCTCTCCGCAGCCATTGTTGCTGCTCCTCCCTTTTGCTCTCCACTCTTTGCTGCCGCCACAAACTGCTGCCCTATACCACGTGCCACCCCGCCTTGGAGCCAGCTGAGGATGGACCGAGACCTCCAGTAACTGAGCTACATAAACCTTTCTTTCTTCATTTTGGGTGTTTGGCACTTGTCCCAGCAATGAGAGAAGAGTGAGATAGACCCTAATAAAAATGAGGCAGAAAAACAAATTAACAGGATAATTTAGTGAAGACTGTAGGGAGAACACCCACCGTGAGTATGGCATCCTGAGTTAACCAGGACAGTAGCTGGACGCGTCATCGTAAGCCCCTCTGTCAGATACTGCAGGGACCGCTCTGGTGCTGATACCCTGGCAGCCGTTCCTTAGCAGGCAGCTTATGCTGTAATTGCACCACCAGGAGGACAAGCACATAACCCTGTGCTTAGAGCACCACAGATTAGCTCCTCTTCTTTGTTCTCTTGCAAGTGGCCTACCCCATGACACTGTCTTTGGGTCACTTATGGAGCTTTCTCATGTGCTACTCTTGAGAGCGGACACCTACAGAACTTCACCAATCGAAGCCTTCATCGCCAATAGTCTTTACAGGCTTAGAAAGCCAACTCAAGCTTTTTTAAAGGATGCTTTGGATGACATGAGGCAGAGAGCCACTTTTGGAGGAACTTTTGTGTAGCGTTCTGTGAGGGCACTTACCGCACAGCCTTCAGGCGTGCAGCCACACATGCACGTGCAAACTGTGGGTGGATGGAGCCAGTCATTCCTCCTTGAGAGAAAGCTTCAGGTGCTTGTGCCTTCTTTAGCCTTTTCTCCTCTTCCCAGAATCTGATCCACTACTTAAGGGAATTGGCCAGGGAAGACCTCAAGATTTCTCTCTCTCTCTTTCTCTCTGTCTCTGTCTCTGTCTCTCTCTCTCTCTCTGTCTCTCTGTCTCTCTCTCTCTGTCTCTCTCTCTCTCTCTCTCTCTCTGTCTCTCTCTCTCTCTCTCTCTCTCTCTGTCTCTCTCTCTCTCTCTGATGTAGGGTCTCACTATGCAGGTCAAACTCATAATGATCCTCCTATGTCAGCCTGCCCAGTGCTGTGATTACAGGGGTGCACCACCACGCCCAGTTCAGTGGCCAGCTCAGCATGGAGCTGGTATGCAAATGGCATCAGGTCCTTTCACTTACCAAGCAGGTGCTTAGACCACTGAGCTATCTCCTTGCCCCCTCAAGATTTTTTTAAACAAAATATATTATGCTGTTTTTGTTGTTGTTGCTGCTGCTTTGGATTGTATTCCAAGAGTCAAAGAGTACGGATCAGAAAACTAAACAAAACCTTCAGCCATGACAGTTAAGATGGTCTGCAAAGTTCTGTGAAGCACATATGACAGTGGAGGCAGTTTTCTTCTTGGCACAAAGAGACATTACTGTTTGATTTTATCTTGTCCACTACCCAGGTTTCAGTTACATATAACAGAAACTAATAATATTGTCTTAAACAGTGTTTTGCTTTTCTCCCTCAACAAAAATTATGAGTTAGAACAACAGCGGGACCCAAAGCTCCCTTTGCTCTAAGCCAGGTTTTTCAGAAGGTTCTTGGAACTTTGTTCAGCCACTGAGTTCAGCATCTGAGTGAGCTGTTCAGCTGTGGGGTTTGGTTTAGAGAAGAGGGTTACTGGGGAGGCTTCACATCCTCCACAGCTTCTTCCTTTGCTCTCTGTTTCACCATGACATAAGCGCTGTCTTCCACAACCTGGCGCTACTCCCTTTCTGGGCTGTAGCTGGCTGGCTACAAACTGTGAGCCAAAATAGGAATGCAGATGTTTTATGCACACGTACAAACTTCCTACTATAAATGTTATCATTATGTAGTAAAAACAGGTACTAATAATTTTTTTTAAAAAAGAAAACTACCTTTCTACCTTCTGAAGGAAAGGTGTGATTGTTCTATGCAGGTATTTGAGAAGAGGGGATTTTGGGTGGCCCTGGAAATGCATGGGTCTGAAAGATAAATCTGGACACATCTGAGCATCTGATAATCCTTAGAATGAAATAGCACCATCTTTGCTTGGAAGCAGAGTGAGGTTGTGACCATGTGGTAGTCCTTTGGGCACATTTCATGGCCTAGACATAATTTTTATTTCCATTGTGGTAGTTTGCCATCTGTGACTCTCTCAGTAATTTCTTTCATCTTATCCAATTCCTAAAAGGCTGAGGTAAATTTTATTTTATTTTTTATTGTTAGTACTGGACTTTGGGACTACAGCTTGCTGCAATGAGCAAACGCAAGGTAGGCAAATATATGACAACACGAATCCATGCATTTAAAGTAAGCTCTAATCTTATAATCACTGCCTGCTATTCAGCATAATCTCTTCTCAGGCAGCATGGACAGTTATAACTATTTGTCATTTTCATCCATATCATTAATATTAACAATAATAGCATTTTAAAAGATCTTCTTATGTTACTGCTCTGTAGGCTGGGGCTTTTCCTCTGAAATGAATGGGCAAAGGTAACTTCACAATCCCAAGGAGGATATAATAATTCCTTTGTAGAAAGCTCAATTATTGGCTGTAATGTGTGCACCTGATGGAATTGTGCTCTTCTGGAGTTTTCTGGGGGCTCTTGAATGTTTTCCAAAGGGTCAGACATGTTTATCAAGTCAAATATTTAGTCAAACTCATTGATCATCTCTAGTGATTGTTAAGCTATTAATATAACCAGAGTGACAGACATTTTGGCAATGCCAGATAGCAAATGAAGAGATGAAGTATATAGGAAGGGTATATTTGAGAAGTCAGAGGAAAGCGAACCTGAGGTGTCGATGTTCCTGGTTCCACTTCACCCCGTGTTACAGTTTCTATCTAGTTGTCTGCCTCTGAAAAGCCCCATACAGTCATAGGACAGGCTTCTAGAGTTTGTGATTAATTCATGATCCAATCCTGGAATTATGGGTGTGAGTGCTGCACCCCCCTGGAGCAGACCGCCTGGATGCAGGATAAAGAAGAGAGAGAGTGTTGCTGGCCATCACAGCTACTGCTCCTTCTTCTTTTCAGCTCTTCCTGTTTTGCTGTTTTTCCATCACCATGAACTGCTGCCCTCTGCACTTTGCCACTCTGCCTTGGAGCCAGCCAACTACGGACTGAAACCTCCATGAACTGTGAGCTAAATATAGATTTTATTCTTTCATTTTGGGTGTCAGATATTTTGTCCCAGCAATGAGAGAAAAATAACAGAGGCACCTTGTGTATGGAAGTCACCTAATGTATTACTGGTCTTATAAAATTATAATCCTTTTCTCTAGTGGGGCATCAATACTAGGAGCTTCTCTAAAGCAAAGTTGTTTGGTCCTTGAGTTCTAATACCTTTGACAAAGTGAAAAATGCCCAGTTAAATTTTGTGGAATAAATGGAAAGAAAAATAAAATTTGATTTGTATTTAACTTAATGAATGACTACATAAATACAACTAACATCTCTTTGGGATGGTACAGGACATGAGCATTTCAGTTAAGTATGTTTTTTTCAATAAAGAATAGAAACCAATTTCAGGAGGTGAAGGAGAAATAGTACAAAAATAAGTAACCTTGCCTTATTGTAGGGGACTAATTTAACCTTTCTGAGCCTCAGTAGAACATACCTCACAAAACTGTGAAAATAAAAGAAAAAAATACTTAGCATACTGTTTGGCAAGTTATAATCTATCATTAAATCTGAAACAAGATGAGCTTAATTTTTAATTCACCTGGTGACTAGGAAGGAGAATTTGGATTGGGACCCAGATAGAGGATATTATGTTGGTGAGAAGTCTGATGACTTTGATGGCTGCTGACTCTGAATAGTGACATTTCACTGAAGAACAACAAAAGGAACAGAGCCACAGTACTAGATAGGTCCCAGAACTTCCATGAAGAATTATTTTTGAATAAAGATTCTTGCTTGGGAGATTACAGTGTTATCAGAGAATTTGGAAAAGAAGATTTATCTCCAGGTTTTTTTCTTAAAATTTTGTAATGAGGAAGCCTAAGTGAGAGGAGAGGGAAGGGTTATCCTACAGTATGAAGTTTGTATTTGGTCAAGGAGAATTGAAGAACTTTTCCTGTCAAGACAAGGATGTGTGTTCTTCAGTAGAAAAGAAAGTGTGCCCAGGGCCAGAGAGATAGCTCCATGGGCTGAGCACTTGCTTAGGCAATGTCAAGCACCAGGGTTCAATCCATGGCACAACATGCTGTGCTGGCCCTGACTCCAAGTATGCTGAAGCAGCCACCAGGTCCAGGCACGGCAGCACTTACTTGACGTCCCAGTGCTGGAAAGGCTGAAAATAGAAGGATCACTACGACTCCGAGCTGTGTAGTGAGACCCTGTACCAAACACATTAAAAGAAAGTGAAAGTGTACCCCATCCAAGACTAGGCAGACGACCCTGGAAAGGTGGTCAGAGCAGCATGACACTGACACTCCAACAGTGAAATACTCACAGAGTTGGGCTAGATCATTGAGTCTTCCCAGCAGACTAACGGAAGGCCTGCATCACCTCCAAAGCTTCTGAGAGGCCTTATAATCCAGCCATTAGTGCCTGGCCATCCTCCTCGCTTCTCAGGATCTCTGCTCCTTTGCTCCTCGCTGCACTCCCTTGGCTGTAGGTTAGACGCCTTTTGTTCCTTTCCTCCATGACTGCTTTCACATCCACCTCTACACAACAATGTTATTTTGTATACTCAAAGACCTTATTTGCCTGCTCCAATGCTGATCTTTGGTCTTTCCAACGTTCTCTGCAGTGCTCACAGGCATTCCCAGTATCCCTCCCAACAACCGAAGTCTGCATCTTCTACCTCCCACATTTTCCAAATGCGCACACAAGCCACCTTGCCTCTTTCCTCTCCTGACCTGATTTTATGCACCTCAGTAATCCTACCAAATGTTTTTCCAAATCTTACCTCCTTATGAGGTAAAATGAGTTAAGAGGTCCCTCTTCTATTTACTTACTAAGCCTTCTTATCTCTCTATCATCTTCTCTTTTCTTCTTGACTCTTGTCACTCACAAGTGTGTGAGTGAGTGAATGTGCCTCACTTGTTTCTGTGTAAACAGTATCTGGTACTATCTACATTATGGAAACATTTTTCTAGAATACAAAGTTGAATGAAGGGATATCTGGTAACTTTAACTGGGATGCACTGAATGGTCATCCTTCCATTTAGAATCATTTTCAATGATGCTGAAGGAGTTTTCTGGGTTTGAGCTTCAAAACCTTACTTGCTGGTCTCCTAATAAGTCTCTTGTTCTACTTATTTATATTAGCAAGCCCTGTCAGTCATTCTTGATTCAGTATCCTTAATTTATCCTTCCATCTATCCTTGGGATATTCACTGGGGAGCCAAAAGGCCAAAGGAAAATTGTTATATAAGCTGTACCTACACCTAAATAAGAAGCCTGCCAGGTAGTGGAATCATCCTCCTTCTGAAAGGATTAAGAGCCTTACATTTGGAGGGTTATTTAATAAGGCAGGAACATTCATACGTTGTCTTGCTGACTTTTAAAGTTATTCAGGTAATGAGCTAATAGTGAGAAATCTTCATTGATAGGAGTGGCTTTGTTCACAGAAGGTTCAAGAACATTCTGGAAGCTGATTAATTAATTTTTTTTTTTTTTTTTTGGCAGAACCAGGGATTGAGCTCAGGCCCTTGGGCTTGCCAGGGAAATGCTTATTCTGCTGAGCCATCTCCACAGCCCCAACCTGGTTAATTTAGAAACTACCCCAAGATTTGCCAGTTAAGAATCTGTGGCACAATGGAAGAAAGCTCATAAATCAGATTTACTTCACATGGTTACCATGCTTGGTGAAGTTTTGAAGGTTAAACATTGTAGTTCTTAATTTGATTTTATTATTTTAAAAAACATTATGTATAGACTTCCATTTAAGGATTAGGCATATGGCAAAGGTATATAGCATTTCCAACAATGGGATGAACAAATTTTAAAGGTGAGTGTGAAAATGCTAAGGATGGTGCTTATTTTTAATCACCGTTCATGATAAATTAATACAAAAGAAAAGATTATAAAATATGTTGATTCTAAGAAGGAGCAATAAAAATAATCTAGATTCTTGCAATTATCTTTAGAGTAATATAGGTGAGACTGTAGTCCCCATTCATGACTCAGGCATTACATCATCACTTACATCCTTTCTAATTTATAATATATAGTGCCATATTTGAAATACAATGTTGATTCCTTCCCTTCCTTCTTCCTGTCAGCTGTCCCTCAAAATCTCTCTCCTTTTAAACTCTGCTATTGTTTAAGTCTAGAATGTCTTCCACAAGGTTCATGTGTAGAGAGAGGTTTGATTTTCAAAAAGAGATTACAGGGCTAGGTGACAGCTTGATGGTCTAAGCGCCTGCCTGGCAAGAGCGAGGATCCAGGTTCTATCCCCGGTAGGGCCTGCCTCACAAGCCACATAGCAAGATGCTGTGCCAAATAAAAAGTAAACCAAGGATTTTAAAAAATTTAAAAGATCAAAGAGAAAGGATTACATCACAGCCTCATGGTACACGTCAGCGGATTCATCTATGGGGGAAGGTCCCAGCTGGAGGGGGGCCACTAGGGCATGGCGGGGAGGGGTTCTCTTCCTTCCATTAATCTCTGTTTCCTGCTACATTGCTGTGCTAGTTTCTTCCCCAGATTCCTCCTGTTGAGTAGTAAAACTGTGGGCTGAGTAATTGTGAACCAAAACAAACCTGTCCACCTTTACCCTGAGAGTGTTGAGCATCGGGTTTCACCAATGAGGAAGGTGATCAGATAATGCCCGTCCAGAATCCTAATATGAGGAAGTGAACAATTGTTCTAGAAGCTTCTTTACTTATTAATAATGCAAATTGATTGTGCCCAAAATTTCTGTTCTATTTACCTTCAGCTTTGCCCTTCACAAGGTATACATTAGCTGAAACGGAGGATATCTAAAAGAGCTTAGGACATCCAGCTTCCACTTTCTGGGACTGTAAAATATCTGCCATGCCTTCGAAGTAAACCACATTGGATATTATTCATTTACTTTTTAATCATTAGCATTTATGTCTTTTTGTATCTTTACATATTACTTGAATGTTCAAAGGAAATATTCCCTCACTGCCAATCTGAAGAGTTTCTTTTTGAAGATGCAAGTAGCAATGGGAGTCTCAGCATATGCTAAACGGAGACAATCTAAATAGTTGACAGTTGGCTGCTGTCGGAAGCAATTTTGAGTCATACTATATTTGCTTTTGAGAAACAAGTGAAACAAATGTCAGTAGCTCTTCTCCAAACAATGCTTATTAGGGTCTCTTAACATATCACCATGTCAAAAGTTTTCTTTCATCTTTAAATACATCCTTGCGACTGCTGTGACATAATTAGAGGCTGAGCAAGGAGAAGGACGTGGCCCTGGTGCCCAGTGCTCCAAGCAATTGCCAGGAATCCATCCTCCCAGATAAGCTGAGTCCTGGGCCTTTACCTCTCCTCTCCAACTTTTTCTATTTTTAAGTGAGAAAGTGCTTGTGGCTTTCTTCTTAGTGTTGAGTCTGTTACACTGTTCCGTGCTTTTTCTTCTTTTAAAATCATGTGTTGCCTCAAATTAATACAGAATTATATGAAAACATGTGATTGCCAGCACAATAATCTTTCTTTAGGCTCGTACCTTAGCTTCCAATGATTGTGTGGTGGTTTTCCAATGAATATTTCTAATCTGAAGGTTGAAGAATGATATTAAGCACTGTAGAAATGTAACTGGATCTTCCCATGTTAACTTTTTTCTTTACATTATGTCCAGAGTCTCAGGAAATTGAATATAAAATTTCATTGCAATTAGAGTTTGGGGTTGTTTGAGAGTGACTGAAAGTTGTAATCTTCTAATATCTAATGATAGGTTGCATTAAAAGAATAAAATGCTCAGTTATTTTCCCATGGCACAACTCAGTCACCAAAAGACCACACTTTGGGTTTAAGCATACATGATTTAGGATTACACATAACGTTTTCTTTTATGGAAGGTATCAAGTCTATAGTTCTAAGGTAAAATGTGTTTATTTTTAAAATATAGCATGTGTCAGTGAAAATAGGTCCAGCAGATTTGATAAGTACAGGGTAATTCCTTTCCTGGTGATACGTGACAATCACTAACATTTCTCCTGAAATCTTTATGTGTTGATGAATTAGCCAATTTGCACTGGTATGCCACGTCTTATCCAGTTATTTCAGTCACCTTAATAATCAATGCAGATCACTGCATGATCGATTCAGTGGCAGAGACGGGAATTAATCATAACGACAGTTCTCTAGATGGCAGTCCAGTGTGGTGCCCACGTGTGGACATGGTGTGATGCCAAGGGGTTTTCTTTTCCACAAGACTATGTTGTAAGTATCTCTTTTTGCTCTTTTGTTGGCACAGCTATAATTTCATTTGTGTCTTCATATCATAAACAACATTGTGCTCACAATAGCACACTGAGAAGTCACTTGATCTTTAAATATATATGTGCATGGATAGATGTGGGTGTTTGTATAAACATGAAAATGATAGCTAAAAATTTAATCTTCAAAGTAGTAGATTTTACTTTCTCATCTGTGTGCATTAAAGTTCTTAGGGACTGGGGAGATAGCTCAGCAGTGTGTAAAGATCCAGGCTCAATCCCAGGTACAGCATGCCCTGCTGGCCCCACACTGAGCTGGCCACCAAGTCCAAGGTGTGATGGCACACTCCTGTAATCCCATCTCTGAGGAGGATGAAAACAGGATGATCACTATGAGTCTAAGCTGCATAGTGAGACCCTGTACCAAATAAATAAATAAAGACTTAAAGAAAAAACTTATTAAGAATATAAACCCTTCCAAAGCATTTGCATGTACTTATGCAAACATAATTCATTTGCTTAATCATTTCTCAATTCCATATAGTTTTGAAAAATTGTATATTTAATACATGGAATTGATGATCTTCTGAAGATATTTTTTTCCATTTGTAGATTTGCTGATGTTAATGTTTTTATAGCTAAACCTTTGATGGCTGCTCAATATTGCTTTCAGTCAAATGAAAAACATTTATTTTCATTGATGAAAAGTTACCTACTTTCTTCTCTCACCTGCTGATATTTCTCATCTGAATCCATGTATGGCAATAGAAGGCCTGTCGTGTGATCCTCATACCCACTGATACAATCATCATTAAAAGCAACTGGATTGTGCTCCCTGTAAGGCTCAAGGTTGGTGACAGACAGTTATCAGGTGAAAAGACATCTGCGGTGACCATGACATCTGTTAACATAAAAATATCGTGTAATCAGTGGGCTCGAAATAAATGAGAAAATTAAAAAGTTTCCAAATCTGAGTAAAACACTGTGAGAAGAAAATCCTTGAAGAGAAGAGTGAAATCATTAGCCATCTTTCAGAATTTAAAGTCTTTTAAAAGCCAAAGAAGAAGGTGAAATTTCTAGGAGATGGCCTATACCCAATCTCAAATCCATCCTAATTTGAAACTGAATTTGCTGTTGGCTTTTCCGCCAAAACTGAGTGTAACAACAGGGTGTGCACTGGCTTTTCAGCATGTTGTCAAGTCAGCTGTAGTCTGTGGAATAAATTTACTGCATTCCAGGAAAAGTTCCCTTAAATTTGATGTGACTTGTTGAGTCTCTACTTCGTGCTGGACATAGAACAAAATTCACTTTGAACATGGTTCCTGTCAGGTTGTTGGCTATCTTCCCTCACTTTGCTTGGCAGAGGAACTTTCCCTCATGGGTCTTTGTGTTAATGGGCTGGTTTTGATGCACAAAAATTTACATTTATTTAATATAGTGGATATTAACTGCAGTTATTCTGTGAGCAAAGCACTAGGCTTAGGTAGTATCAGTTTTCTTCCACTTATACTTTCACCAGATTAATAAAAATTGGGAGTATATACTTCTGCAACTATAAGAAATCACCTTAGATTGGTTTACAAGAATCAGGAATGCATTGCCCATCATTCTAGAGGTTGTGTGTGTCAAAATCAAAGTGTCAGCTAATGTGGTGCCTGAGGTGCCAGGGGCTCTGTTTACAATATGTCCCCTTCCTGTGATGCTTTTACATGACAGAGTGAATGGGGGGTTCACTCAGCCTCTTTATAGGGGCACAAGTCCTACTCATGGAAGTGAAAGCTCATTTTCTAACCACTTCCCAAGAGTCATCTCTTAATCATGTTACACTGGACAGTTGCTTATAAGATAAAAATCTTGTAATTTTCATATTCTTCAATATACAGATCAGAAAGAGGTTCAAAAGAATACATCTAATGGTCTTAAACTCTGGCCTGAGAAGGCCATGTGAAGAACAAGCATCTCTTGATGCATAGCTTGAGAACTGCATCCTCAGAGCAGTGCATTTACTTGGCTCCCCGTTTCTTTAACGAAGAGTTTTCCAGCCTTCCCTTTGCCTCATGGTCCAACTAACTACCAACTCTGTAAATTAGCAATCCTAAGTAGTAAGAAAAATATTCAAGTCACATTTTTAAGACATAGCCAGAGGACAATTAATTTCAAATATTTTTAATTCACTTTCCAACTCACCAGCCATTTCATAAATATCAACATTTCTATTGATCAAGACTATTGTGGTGCTGCCTTTTTTCAGACGTACTGATAGATCACAAGTTTTGGTAAGTTCTTTTTAAAATGAAACATTTTCCACAAGTTCTGTAAAAGGAAAGACACATCTCAGTGTGTTTTTTCAGTGCTACTCTCCCCACTGGTACGGGACCAGGCATACAAGGCTTTCCTACTCTGGGAGTCTGTCTTTCCCCAGAGCTTCCTCGTTATCTTTCCCACTAACCAGATCCATGGCTAAGTTTTCCCTGTATCTGAGAAGTTTTAATTACTTGAGGATTTTGTACCTTCCAGTGAAATCCAAATTCAGCCAGATTCCATCTTTGGATCTCTTCCAGGACATGGATTACAGGTAAATATACCACAAGAAGTCTGTTATGGCTTTGGCTAGATATCTTGCACACCCAAAATCATGAGGGAGTTTAAATTTGATTTTCAGTAATCCAAGCTACAACATTCTCAGGGCAAGCTTTTCTCAAACCCAGGTTTAGAGTGAGATGAGAATTTTAACTTTCAGTTGCCAGTGGGAGAATTTTCTTTTCAGTCTTTATTTCAGTGAGTATTTAGCCCCTTCAGGGTCCTTCCTGCACACAGGGATCTCAGTCCTAACTCTACGTGAAGATCTAAATAATTGATTTGTGCTTCAGAGTCTGTTGGTGCCCAGAACAGGCCATTTCAAGGGCATCCTTTGAATAAGTTCATTTGCTACCTAATTGGAAATTCTCTTTTGTCATTAGATCCCAGAAGTTTCCTTTAGTTTACTACAAGCTCAGCTTGGCTTTTAAAATTGAGTATTATTATATTTTATGTGGATATTTTAGAAGTTACCAGGAAGAGTTGCAAAACATTGACTTTGCCACACTGTCAGAAATAAGTCCTCCAAATCATCAAAAAAGATACTGACCAATGCTACCTTGGGCTTATCCCCTCAACTTATAAAAATGATAGGAAATATAATTGTGTCATACAGTTTTAGGATAATAATTGGAACTCTCATTAATTCAAGAAGTTTGATGCACGTGTATAGGTGTACCAATGAAAGCTATGTAAATGAAAATTGTTTCCAGTTTGTAGACTGTATCTCCTCTCTCATCTGTAGGTCTCATTGTATCTAACACAACGACAACATGTAATAATTCTTCAGCAAACACTGATGCCTTGATTTAGACAGTAATAAGCTTTTCTTCTCCTATGTATTGAAAATGCTATTGTAGCTGCCATATTTGCCACACAAATGTCTTATCTCTTAGGTATTTTTCTTCTAGTTGGAGATATTCAACAATTATGATTTAAAAGTCATTTTCACTACTCTTTTTGTAAGCAATTAATATTGAACTTAATCTTTCTATGTTCCTCTTGTTATTATTCTAAATTTTGGTTGTGCTTCACCCAGAATAATAATTGCAATAGTTGTGATTTGAGATTTTTTAAATAAAAATATACAAAGGGAAATTTAAAGGATTTAAAGAGAAATATACTGATATTTTTGAGAACAGAAAATTGTTCTATGAAAAAATAATCAGTGCAAAGGACTTATTTTATGTGCTAGTTAACCTACAAGGGCTTGGAAATTCTGAAACACATGTGACACACACCATCAAATAGGGAATTTATAAAATTATAGTTGTATGCTAATTATTCATTTTAGGTTGTGGGGTTTTATTTTTGAAGCAGTCAATGATCCTCAAACCTCTGTTTCAATGAGAGGAAAGAAAAACCTTTCAAGTCTGGGACTGTTAGTCACCAGTATAGGAATTGCCACTTTTCTAAACCTGAATAGAAATAGATTCAATAAAAAGAGACATAATGATGGATTTATAAAAGTAACGTTCCTTCACATAATGGGTTTCTTATTCTAATGTTTCTTTACTATACGCCTTGAAAATTATGCAAAAAATTTATTATTTAAGTGATAATAAAGAATTTATTAAAAGTTTAATAGTTCTGGTTTACCAATTCACTTACTAGACCACTTAATTATTTAGTTCATTAATTCTGTAAATGTCAGACTTAACACGAACTGTAGTGATTTGCATTAATAAGGTTATAGTTCTACTGGTAATCACACCCTAACAACTCCAAATAGGACTTTAGCATCATTTATACATTTCAAATGAAATAAAGTCATTTTTTTTCTTTCAAACCAACTAGGGATATCAAGCAGCTGAGAAATCCTAGCAATACAACCTTGCAATTCACACTCAAATTTCCCCAACAAAAGGACCATCCTGGGCAGCTATAATGAGAAAAGCTCTCCAAAGAGCAGGATGGAAATAGCTTTCAGATTAAACAACGTGCAAGGGTCTACTTTGGAGATACATGCTTTACTTGAAAACACTTCCATGGATGAAAAAGTTACTGCCAAGTCTTCTAGGAATCCAAAGTTTACTTTATTTATGTAAAATGGTTACTTTCTGGAAATACTTCAAGAAGAGCAACATCTCATCATCACAAGGGCCTAAGAGCAGAGCTCCCAGTTCCTGTAGAATGAATGTTATCCACACTGCACTCATGCATTCACGTCACTCACACGCCAAGTTTACATTTAATACAAGTGAGTCTATACAATGCAAAATGGACACATTGCTAGATTTAATGAAGGGATTGGTAAAAAGAACCCTCAAGTGTTACTTAGACTTCCAGAGTGTTGTTTGGACAATGGAAGAAATAAGTCATTCTAGCAACATAGTTTAACATTATACAGTGTCTTGGTTACTTTTCTTGCTGAGACAGAATACCCAATGCCTAAAATTAAAGAGGGAAAGTTTTATTGAGCTCTCGATTTGTGGAGGTTTCAGTCCATACACAGCTGGCTCCAAGGCAGAGAGTACTCGTTCATGGGTGCAGAAGATATAAAAGCAATGAGCAAAAAGGGAGAAGAGAGAAATCCTTTTTCCCTTCCCTTATATTGTATGTAGACTGTCCACCCCAAGGTGGGTGTAAGACTTATAACCTCAATACCAACATTGGACCAGAAATCAATCACAAACCCTGGAAGCCTGCCTCATGTCTTTATTAGGCTTTGCTGGAACATCTAGACACAAACCATAATACATAACAAGTCAAAATAGAGACAGTCTAGTTTATTAAAGAAAATGAATTAGCAATGCCAAACACACTCAGCCATCTTATCTTTCACAAGGGAGCCAAACATGTTTACTGTAAGAAAGATATCCTCTGTAATAAATAGTGCTGAAAAAACACTTTCCGCATGCAGAAGACTAAAGCTAGACCCTTGTCTATCACCACACACTAACTACAGTCAAAATAGATCAAAGATCTAAATACTAAAACAGAAAACACTGAATCTACTCAAAGACAAAATAGGGAAAAATTTCGAAGATATAGGTGCAGGCAGAAGCTTCATGAACAAATTCTAACTGCAAGGAAAATATACCAAAGAAACAACAAATGGGATCTCGCTGCTTACTAAAATGCTTTTATACAACAAAAGAAATCCCCAACAGAGTAAAAGACAACACAAAGTGTGGAAAAAAAGTTATAGTCAGTTGTACCTCAGACAAGGATTTCTATCTGGAATATGCAAAGAAGTTTTAAAAATCAGCTCCAAAAAATTCAAAGACCCAATCAAAAAGTAGGCATTTGAGATGAATGTACACTTGTCAGATGAAGAAACACAAGCAGAAAATAAACACATGAAAAAACTTTCAACATTACTGGTCTTCAAGAGATCTGGATATGTGTTTCCAGAAGAGTTAAAAACAGTGTAACACAATGGTATATGTGCATTTTTGTTTAGAGCAACACAATTAGTCATAGTGAAATATTGGAAACCATCAACTGAGGAATGGATAAAAACAACGTGGCTTTTTTATGCAAAAGAGTATTACTCAGCTATAGGGAAACATAAACTCAAGGCTTTTATATGTAAATGGACACAACTAGAAACCACACTCAAAGTAAAATAAACCAGACTTGCATGTATAAACATCATATTGTCCCCCTAGTATAAGAAACTGAAATAATGAATAAGGTCCAAAATGTAAAGTACATATTGTGAAAGGGTAAGAAATTGAAGGAAGGAACTGGAATGGACAAAAGCAGAAAAGAAGGAAGAGGGAGAATATATATATATATATATATATTTGGTGTGTGAATTCAGTAAAATTATCATATATATGATATATATATGGCATATTTATGATATATTCTATATATATGATACATGTATTCTATATATATTTCACATATATTTTCTAAGAAAATTTTACTACTAATTTCATTTAGTTCATTTAAAGGAACAGTTAGTGCTTATGTTGATTTATCAACTTTGTGTGCCTGTGTCTTGCATTGTTTTTAAAATAATCTTAATGAAAAACAATAGTAATGAGACAATTTCAAAATCGATTAGTATGACAGTCTCAATAATTAATACACTTCATACTGTTGTCTTCTTAGTGGTTATTCATTTTACAAGATGCAGTCATGATATCCTGTCCACAAACACTATTAGCACAAACATTTCTATTCATTGAATTAAGAGAATGTAATTGTATATCTATCCTAACTATTTTGGATATACAGATACAAAGTGGTCATTCGTTTGTATCCCCTTTTTTTTTTTAGTTTTGTCAGAGAAGGGTATTTTATTGTCATTGAAATGTTGTAGGTGTGTTAATTCAGCAAAATATTCTAATATAATCCAGTAGTCCACAATAGTAGTAGGTTTTCTGTAAGACTGGCAATGTCAGAAGGTGTTGAGTTGAGCCTTCTATAGCTCAGCACATAAATATGGCTTTACTTTTTATAATTCACATTTGTACTTTTTGGCTCAATAGAGAAGACAAAGATAAGGCAAGACCTATGTAAGAAAAAATATAGCTTTTGTATCTGATAAGGTCAATCAAATCACCTCAGGATTTATCCTGAAACACTGCACCGCAGTTTGCAGATCATTTGTCAGTGTCATCCATGTGAATAAGCCACAGCCACTGCTTGACCAATTTGCTTTCCTTTGAATTGTGTTATTCCTTTTATTTTCATTTCTGCCTTTCAGTTCTTATGCTAGGGAGACGATATGATATTTACATATTTTGGTAAGATGTATTTCACTTATGAGTATATCTACAAGTGGCATCTACTTAAATATCAATGCTTCAAGTTTATCATTCTTTATATCTGAGTAAAACTTCATTGTATAAAAATACCACATCTTTTTTGTGCATTCCTTGGGTGATGGGCATCTTGGTTGTTTCCAAGATTTGGCTATCAGAAATTGTGCCACTATAAACATAGGTACACATATATCACTACGCTATGAAGTTTTCAGTTCCTCTGAAAAAATTCCCTATTTGAATGGGATTTCCAGCCCTAGTTTTTTAAGGAGTCTCCACACTAATTTCCATAATTGTTGCACCTGTCTACATTCCCACCAGCACTGAAACAGGGTTCCTTTTTCCCCACAGCTTCTCCAATATTTGTTGTTGGTTGAATTCTTTAAGATTGCCATTCTTAATGGTGTGAGATGGTATCTCAGTGTTGTTTTAATTTGCATTTCATGGATTGATAGTAATATATAGCATAGTTTCATATATGTATTCACTTGTTTAATTTCATCTTCTGAGAAGTGTGTGTTCATCTCAAATGCCCATTTCTGGATTGGGTCTTTAAATTGTGGAGCCATAATGTTTTTAAGATCTTTATAAATTCTAGCGAGCAGACCTTTGTCTTAGTGCTTATTAGTCAGGATTTTTTCCAAATTTGTGGATTGTCTTTTCACTTCATTGGTAATTTCTTTTGACATGCAAAAACTTCTCAATAAGAGGTGGTCTGAGTTGTTAATTCTTTCAAGTGTTTCCCATGCTATTTGATTTCTGTTCATGAACTCTTTGCCTATCCCTATGTCTTCAAGAGTTCCTCCTACTTTCTCTTCCAGGATATTTAGTGTTTCTGTTTCAATATTTAGATCTTTAATCCATTTTGACTTTAGATTAATGCATGGTGATAGATCCGGGTCAAGTTTTAGTTTTCAGCATGTAGAAAGCCTGCTTTTCCAGCATCATTTGTTAAAAGAGGATATCTTTCTTCCAGGGAGCATGTTTGCCCCCTTTGTCAAAGATAAGGTGGCTGAGTATGTTCATAGAGGCTTCTGCATCCCCTAATCTATTTCATTGACCCTAAGGTGTATTTTGTTGCCAGTATCATGCTGATTTTCTCACAGTAGCTTTGTAGTATAATTTCAAGTCAGGAATTGTGATGTCTCCTGCCTTGTCTTTTTTGGCCAGGATTGCCTTTGCTATCCTAGATCTTTTCTGGTTCCCAATAAATTTTAGGAACTATTTCTCTAGGTCTGGGAGGTAAGTTGGTGGTAGTTTGGTAGGGATAGCACTGAATCTGTACAGCAATTTTGGGAGTATGACCATCTTCACAATTTTAGTTCTTCCTGTCCAGGTGCAGAAAATATCTTTCAATTTTCTGAAGTCCTGTGATCTCTTTATTCAGAGTACTGTAAGTTTCCTCGAAAAGATCTTTGACTTCTTTAGTTAGATTAATTCCAAGGTATTTTCTTTTCCCTGGTGCTATTGTAAAAGGTATTGTTTCTCTAATTTCCCTTTCAATGTGTTTGTTATCTGTGTAAAGGAATGCTATTGACTTTTGGATACTGACTTTGTATCTTGCTACGTTACTGAATTTGTTTGTCAATTCTAGTAGCTTCTTTATTGCTTGTATTTGAGTTTTTTCTTTCCTATTTTTGTTGAGGTTAGCTAGGAGCTTATCAATTTTATTTAATCTTTCAAAGAATCAACTTTTTGATTCATTAACTCTTTGAACTATTTTTTTGGTCTTGATTGAATTAATTTCTGCTCTAATCTTTATGATTTCTTCCCATCTTTGGGTTTTGGGTTTGGTTTGCTCTTCCTTTTCTAGATGTTGGAGGTGCAGCATTAAAGTATTTATTTGTTCCCATTCTGGTTTCTTAGTGTGGGGGTTTACTGCTAAAAATTTCTTCCTAAGAAATGCTTTCATTACATCCCCTAAATTCTGATAAATTATGCTTGAATTTTTGTTGAATTGTACATATTGTTCAATTTCTTGTTTAATTTGATCTGTGACTCATTGACTGCTGAGCAGGGTGTTGTTTAATTCCCATATATTTATGGAGTTTTTCTGGTGTCTTTTGTGATTTGTTTCTAGTTTCCTTGCACTGTGCAGAGATAACATGCATGGGATAATTTTTGTTTTCTTGCACATACTTAAGCCTGGCCGATGGATTAGTATTTGATCTATTTTATAAAATAAAATAATATACAGCTGGAAAAAAATGTATATTCAGCTGTGGTTGGGTGGAAAAATCTGTATATGTCCACTAAGTCCATTTATTCCAAGCTCTAGTTCAGTTCTGCTACTTCTTTTCTAAATTTTTGTCTGTTTAAACTACATTTTCAGGATAAGGGAGTGTTAAGGTGTCCTATTAAGATTGTGGAATTGGATATTAGATTTTTCATGTTCATTAGGATTTGTCTTATATATTTTGGTGCTCCTGTGTTTGGTGTATAGATATTTATGAGTGTTACCTCTTCCTCCTGAATTTTTCCTCTAACCAGTATATAATGGCCTTCTTTATTTCATTTGATCATTCTTGGTTTGAAATTGAGAGTGTCTTAGAACAGGATTGCTACACCTCCTTTTTTCTGAGGTGCTGGTTTGTATAGTATTGTTTTCCATCCTTTGACTTTCAACCCATGAATTTCTTTATGAGTTAAGTGTGTTTCTTGTATACAGTATATTGTTGGATTTTGTTTCCTAATCCACTGTGCCAGTCTATTTCTCTTAATTGGTGAATTAAGTCCATTTACATTGATTGTTACAATTGAGATATATTGACTTACGATAGACATGTTATTTACCTGATGTTATTTACTCCTTTTTCTCCTGTGTTTAATTGTTTGCCCTATTTAGTCGGTTCCTTCTGTTATTGTTATTGGAGTTCACATCATTTTGGTCCCTCACTAGAACATCTTTTAGTAGTCTGTGTAGTGTTGGCCTTGTCCTCATGAAATTCTTTAGTTGTTCTTTGCCATGAAATTATTTCTCCATCAAACTTGAAAGAGAGTTTTGCAGGGTATAGTAGTTTGGAGTGGAATTTGTTTTCATAGAAGACTTGAATGAAGCATTCTGCTCCATGTTCTTCTTGCCTTCATGGTTTGTGAAGAGAAGTTGGCCATTATTCTGATGGATTTCCCTTTAAATGTGATCTATTTCTTTTCTCTGGTGGCTTTCAGTATATTTTTCTTGTGCTGGATTTTTGGGATCTTGACTATTATATGACTCTGTGTGTTTTTATTTGGGTTGATGTTATTTGGAGTTGTGTACTTTTTGTTACCTGAACGTCAGATTTTTTTCTCATATTTGGGAAGTTTTCTGCTATCACATCTGCCTATATTCTTTTATATCATTTGTATTGACTTCTTTGACATTGATGCCTATTAGTCTCACATTATTCATCTTTGCATCGTCTTGCAGGTGATGAATTATTTTTTGGTGCATCCTAGTTTTTTTTTAAGAGATCTTTTCTTACCTTTTCACTAGCTGCACCAGTTTCTTGAAGATCTGAAACTCTGTCTTCACTTTCACTCAAATGGTTTTGTAAGCTTGTGACTGAGATTTTAAGTTCCCCTATATCTCTTTGACTCCACTTCATTTGACCTATTTCTTTCCTCTATTGCTCATTCGAAGAATATGTTGTTTTTCTAAGCTCTTCTGTTTTTCTTATTAGTATCTTCTTTAGAAATAGTTATTAATTCTTTTACTACAGGGATTATTTCTGATCTTATTTCCTCTATGTGATTCTGCTTTTGATTGTTTTCTTCAGAAGCTATTAATTCAGAGATTTATTTTTTTATTTCAGAAGTTATTTGTGATCTGAGTTCCTCTATACCTTTCTGCTGTTGTTTCTTTACTTCAGAGGCTATTAATTCAGACATTTCACCTGTGTGATTCCCAATTTCTTTTGTGCTAGCGCCCTCTGCACTTGTTCTGAGTAGGTTTTGGGCCTGAGATTTCACTTTGCTCCTTCCCTTTGTCATTTTGCATAGCCCTGTCCTCTGGTCTTCAGTGTAGTGTTTTGGTGCAGTTATAACCTTAACAACTACTGATATCCAGGTGCAGATCTATGAGGTTTGAACTCATCCAGTTGTGGCTTGGGTCTGGCTGCTCTGCTCAGCTCCTTCTTGCTTCAGCCCTTGGGAGTGAACCCATTGTTTCCTTCTGGTAACACGTTCTGATCCTGGATTAGCTGTGTGGTTCTGGCCCCTACTCTTTCTGCAGGGACTGCAGCTGCAGAATTTCACCCCAGGCCTTATTCCAGGCCTGGGTTGGGTCCGGAGGAGTCCACCGAGTCCAGGGGAGCTCATATAATAACCACTGTTACTTATCTATCATCTTATTTTGAAATTCTCCATTAATTTATTGAGTTTTATTCTCTAAGAAATGAGAGGCAAAGTCAGAGTTTGGAATAAAAAAAAATTGGTTGTTTCTGTAATGAAATTTTGTATTATTGGGTGAGAGAGAAAAAATACACAGAAAATATACAGTTATGCTAAGTTCTTATATACAATGAGAAACTAGCACTCTTGTATCTATAAGTCTATTTGTCTGTCATCCAACTATTATCTATCTGTCTGTCTATATTTGTATTATCTACTTTATGTATTCCTATTTCATTTGTTGATAAAAAATAGTACATTTGATTAATTGGAAGATCTGTTAGAACTGGAGCTCTAATAATAGTTTATGGGTAAGAGCCTGCACTTAGTTCTTTCAATCTATCCAAAGTTGGGAAATTATTTTGCAAAATGAAATGTTCACTCTAGTAAAACCCATAGTAAGGTATCATTTTCAAAACCTGAAACCTCAGTTTTTAAAATTATCTTAAACAAGCTCACAAAAACAATGTTACATGGTCTGGTGCTAAGTCAAGAGTTAAAAGTTTGAAAATTTGCCAAGTGAAGGTATCCAAATGTCAAGTGCTCAAATTTTGTTTTCAATCTATCTTGCTTCTGACATCTTCTACAACTAGGTCCACACTTATGGATAGATTGTTGAAGGTCTGGCAACATATCTAGATGTGGTGCCTCTTTCAGAAAAAAAGAGAGTTCACTGTTTTGATCTCTCTAGAAACAACAAATCTCTGTCATCTTCAAACATGGACATGTGCTTCTAGAACTTTATTCTACCACACACTGTCTGCTCTCTCCCAGGGCAAGGACAAATAATAAGAGTGAGACTTCCCTAATTGCTTTAGAACAATAAGAATTTGGATAGAGTCCTCTGATGTAAGTCGAGGTTTCTATATCAATTCCTGCTTTGTTAGCAAGAAGATGGAGAAATAGATCATTCCCCTTCTTTGTCCAGTATTTCAGAAGCTATTGGTGGAATTGTTGACTTAGAGATCATGACTATTGGCCATTTTCCGTGTAATCTTCACCTAGGAAGAAAGTTATCCTTGATGTACTGTAACTAATAGAACATAATTCCAAAATCTTTGGGCATTCCACATTCACAGGCACAAAAGCGTAGGATCTTTCATACATGCCAGCACGGGATTGCAGAAGGTACACCAAACTTGACAAGGAAAGAGCACCTTAGCATGAGTCATTAGCACTTACCAAAGGCTTCATTGGTCAAAGCAGGTCAGTTCCTCATCCATAAGACACATAATAATACCTGCCTTCCTGGTTGTGAGGACCTGGATAGTGTTTATATGAGGGTTTTGTAAACTATGTAGCTCACCAGCGTGTAATTGAAAGGCATGATTATCTAATGAGCCAGCCAGTTTTACTGGTGCACATTGCATTCTTCAGCCGCTTAGTCCTATTTTCCTGCTGGCTTGCCAAAGGAACCTCCTGCTGGCTCATTACCACCTAGTGTTTAACATGGCAAAGATCAAGATTTTAATTTTTTACTGGAACGCATTCTTCTCTTTTCAACTCTGCAGTCCCTGTGGGGAATATTACTCCAGTGCCCATCAAACAGGTTGAGATCTGAGTCCATTTTGGAACCTGCTCTTTCAATTTCTCCCTCCACATTGATGAGTTCATCAATCCTGGCCATTTCCTATGCAGAATCACTAATTTCTAGCTACTTTCCTTTCAAAAGAAGAAAATGCACACATGTCCGGCTCACATTCTTGTGTTTTTTAATGCATAAACTGTCTGCAACCTTTGCATCTGTTTTACTCCTACTTTATGTAAAATCTCCCCAGAGACTGCAAAAGTGAGTCTTCCACTCTGCAGCATAGTACCACGACCATGTACAGCCTGTTTTGTAACAGGTAGAACACTTCCAAACTTAGACATGTAATATCCCCATTGGACACCGGAGAAATAGGGTCTTTTTAAAAACATCCATCTTTAACATCATGTAAGAGGCAGCAGAGGAAAATCTGGTCAGTCTTGGGAGAAGCACAGGATTTTCACAAGGAATCGGAGCTATTTTTCCCACTCTCCTTTCCCCAACCTCCTTGAATGAGACTACCAACTCTAGCATGGGGAGAAGTACTCTCCAGTGTCAAGGTCAAATTGGAAAAAATAAGATAGATCACCAAGATGTTTTGCTTTGAGGAGATGGCAAACATTGATAAAGATGAAGGAGCTCTGCTTCACATCCTGCTCATATAGGCTGGAAGGTGTGGAGAGGGTGAGGAGAAGGCTCTAATTGATCACTGAACAGCTTTGTGAGAGGAATGACAAAACTGATCCCTAGGGGGCAGGGGATGGTCAACCATGGCCCTAAGGCATGTGATGTGGGTGGAGGCAGGCATGTGGGAAGGACTACGATAGACAAGCCAGGTTCTGAGCAAAAGGGCAGCAGGAAACTGAGCACAGCAGCAGGGGATGGTGCAGCGAATTGAGTAAGATGGAGAGGCAGATGAACTCTGACTCTCTGAGTTGAAGGGAAGGTAGGGAGTAGGAGTGGGACAAACCCAAAATGAGCAAATACCCTACACTAGGCTCTTTGGTATTTAAATATATATATTTTTGTATTTTAGAGAAGGGTCTGCAGGATGTTCAGGGTCTCACTACTAAATCAGACTCATAGTGATCCACCTGTTTACAGCCTTCTAGGACCTGGGATTACAGGCGTGGGTCACCACGCCCAGTCTCAGTTGTCTGGGGATTGAACCCCTGGCCCATGCACCTCCTTGCAGACACTTTAATCTGCTGAGCTATTTGGTGAGCCCCAAATATACTCTTTAATTGAGTCTTCATCACAATTTTTTCAGGTAGATATTATTACTCTTATTATAGAATGCAAACAAAAACTTGATCAAATGTTTTTCATCACACTCAAAACTGACAGTTGGCCTAATTCCAAGCACTTGTCAACTACATTGAAATCTCTCAATTACACCGTAGGTTTGCTTTCATAACAGCCACCCAAGGCCAGCAACATCAACTGGTCTTACACGTAAAGGAAGTACAATCCCAAGAGATTAAGCACCTGGCCCAAGCCCAGCGAGTTTTTTGTCCTTGCAGCTGGCATGGACATCCGGACATTCTTGCCTTCCAAGTTCACTAAATTATACAATAATAGAAAAAAAATCCATATTGTTTAACTTTAGGATTTCATGGTATTCACATTAATTTCACAGATATTAGCAAACATGTTTCTAAAAAGGAAGAGGTGACTCAAGAGTGGTGGGGGGATTTATTTTGTTTTGGAAAGGAAAAAGGATGCTGCCATGTTTTTTGGTCCTTGGGCAGCACGCACTGAGTAGTGAGGGTTCCGCCAGCATCAGGACGATGTGCCCAAAGAGAGAATCAGAAAGTACAGCTCCCCAAAGCCATAAGGAGCCAGGGGAAAGCTCATGTGCCTTTCAATGGGCTTTCTTTCTTTCAGGTGCCCTTAGCAGTTGCTGCAATCATAAACTGCTGCTTTCCGTCAGTATGGATAATTTTAGCCTTGGAATTAAAGGACACCTCTGAACTTCCTCTGGGGTCAACATGAGAGGGAGAAGGTCAAAGCCTGTGAGACAGTGACTCACACATCTGCTCAAATGTTTGCAGATTACCCTCCACGTACCAGCTATGGAGCGGACGTACAGGCCCCGCTCCACCACCTGACTGATCTGGAGGAGATGCCGCCCCTCCACAGTCTCCCCTTCTGCAAAAAGGAGACAATCGTAGCCGGGCGTGGTGGCGCATGCCTGTAATCCCAGCACTAGGGAGGCTGAGGCAGGAGGATTGTTGTGAGTTCGAGACCAGCCTGAGCTACAAAGTGAGCTTAAGGCCAGCCTGAACTGCCCAGTGAGACCCTATCTCAAAAAAGACAAAAAAAAAATAAAAAAAAAGGAGACAATCGTGGTATCTATCACTCCATTAGAGTTGTTGTGAGGAAAGAAAATAAAGCCTTGAAAGGGTCTGCTGCACACTAAAGGCTTAGGAAGTACACACCCCTACCCCCCCACACACACATGCTCACACAGGCACACAAGTCAGGAGCTTGATAAATACACGGTGAAACAAGTTAAATCAAGGGAGACGAGCACCAAGAGTGTGGGAATGCAAATGAGTTTCTAAGTGGGAAGCTTTCCTTAGGCTGAGGGAAGACTCCCATAAACGATCGTCCGGTCAGCCTGGATTCATGTGTCATAATAAAAAGCTTCACCAAGCTGGCGATTAGTAAACCGAAAAGACGAAGCTGCTGAGCTCCCCCTCAAGGACCCTCCTACACCGTTTAACATTTTCACCTCCTATTTATCATCATTACGCAAAGCTTCTAGAGGCTGGCTACCTACTTAGCCGCAAAACTTGTTGTCTCTATTTACCATGCATTCATCTAAATAAAAGGTATATGAGCCGAGTAGACCCCAGTGATGAGAGGGTATTATTAATAATACTTGGCTTAAATCTTCTCAGTGTTTATTGACCCACGGCTTGGATCATTAGCATGATGCTTGTTTATTATACAAGGCTCTGACAAGTGGTATCTAGGTCTGCAGACCAAACTTGAAGGTGTAAGCTCTTCTTTATGTGGTTGGTTTTTTTTTTCCCCCTTCTAAACTTTCTGTATCCTGTAGCATTTCCTTGGTGCATACTGAATCTTTTATGTTCCAGCTAAGCATTAATAGAAGGACTTCACAAGGATTTTACAAAAGTTTCTCTTCTCTAAAAAGTGGGTTTCTTAAATATCTGTTCCCACTCTTCACCTACCAGAGGCAAACCCATTGCCTGGGAAAGAGTGAGAAGGTATGATTTAAATTTGTGTTTTGTTTCACACTGAATAGCTGGTTACCTAGTTCAAATCCTTTCATTTTTTCTAGGGCTTCTTTCTTAGGATGTTTGAACTTTGAAATCAGCCAAGTTAGTGGTATACAAGGGCTAAAACCAAAGCCTTATGGGAAGACAATTGATTGAACAGTCTAGTTCTGTAAAATCTCTTCTAATTCATTTATTTTTTCATTTCCTCATTATTTAGCAAATGAGTAATCAACCTAAAGTCTGTACTATGCAGATTTTTTCCTATCAGATCTAGATTATACACATAAATGATGTGATTTAAATCTTTTTTCTAAAGAAATTTGACTTTGAGGGTGTGGAAGGAATCAGTTTGATAGGAAAAGAATCATTATGGAAAACAGAGATGTGTGAAAATCCTAATGTGAGCCTGAGGAATAGAATGATTGATTCTGTCCATAGAAAGATCCAAACAACAATGACGTTCTATAGGAGCCAAGAGAAAAAGGATCATAGCCAACACAGCAACTGGAAAGCACAGGGCTATTCGTGGAATATCTGGCAACATGCCTCGGTCAGGAAAGGAGGCCGGGCATAGCTGAGAAATAAATGGTTTCACTTAAAGTTTTAAGAGAATGGAGTATATAGAACTTTTCTGCAGAAGGATAATTCTGGAGATTGGACGATAAGGGAAAGAAAATATTCGGGGTACATTAATTTTAAATATAGTCTCAAAGAAATGAGTTCAATAAAACAGGAGAAAGATCAAGGAGATGGAATTAAGGCAAGGACAATAGAAATGGGAAAGCTGTGACCTACGGAACATGAAATTCAGGTCACAGGGTGGAGTGTGATGGCAAAAGCAGGGAAGAAGGGCTTCCAAGCTGTACTTCTAGGAGCTAAAATCTCCTCATGAACATCTGAATCCACACACTACCTTTGGTATCAGTTTACACAGAGTATATTGATGGAAGAAGTGTTGGAGGGATGTTTTAAGACCAACCAAAATTTTTCAGATAAAGGAGCAGAGTTGTTTTAAGGGACTGAAAAGGTATTTTCAAACAAAATGAATGACAAAGTATGTGAGCATACATTCCTCTGACAGAGAGAGATGAGAGAGAGAAAGACAGAGACAGAGACAGAGACAGAGATAGAAACAGACTGAGAGACAGACTGAAAGACAGAGAAATAGAGAGACAGTGAGAGACAGAGAGAGAGACAGAGAGAGATACCTGAGATTGTTTCCGTATCACAGAAATGTGTATTTCTTTAAGGGCACTTACACTGCAAATACTAAAACCAGGATTCAAGTCTGATCTCTTAATCTAACTCTGAGAGTACAGAGTTTAACTTCTCAGATTTTCTTTCTGTTTGCCCTGTTGTTGACCACTAATCATCATTTTTAAGAACAGTATATAAATTCAGACTCAAAAAGCAAAGCGGCAATTCAGCATGCTTCAGACTGGCTGGCTGACCAAGGAACCTAGGGAACAATCCCCATTGGTTCATGAGTACTGTCGATGGTCAGCTTGCTTTTGCGCCCACTGGTTGGACCCCAGAGTCATATTTTCCAGTCAACTGTTGATCTAAATATTGCCCAGAAGGTGTTTGGTTGATATGGCTAAGGACTACAATCAGCTTTTTCCAATCACTGAGACTATTCTGGATAATTCACATGGGTTGAGTCAGTCAGGTGAAAAGTTTTAGGAGTCTTGCGAGGGTTCCTGAAGAAAAACTCCGTCTGCTGATTGCAGCATTAAATGACTAAGTCATGCCAGCCTGCCCTTCACAAAAGCTTATCCAATAGATTTCACATTTACCCAAAACCAATTTTCCCATTCATGCAGTGATATAAATGAATTCCTGGTAATAAATCCTATAGTATTATCTTGTGCTGGTCCTGTCCCTCTGGCTGCACCTTGACACAATACAGCCTTTCCAACAGGAGGCATGGATATCTAAGGCAGTTGCCTTCAAGTTCTGGGAGAAGGACAAGGCAGAATTTTCTTAAGTGACAGTTCCAGTTAAGGCAGCTTGCCTATGCAAGGGGTGACACTGAGCTGTGTCTACTAGTGTGAGTCTGGAGACCGCTCCACTCAGATGCTTTCCCAAAATACAGCTGGATTAGAAATTAGGAAAAGGGATATGGTAAAGAATAGGTGGGCTGCTATGCTAGGTGGGTCACCAAGTCCTGGGGACAACAAAATGAATGATAAACTTTAAAACATCAAAAATGTGGTTTTTAATGTGAAAAAGTTAACAAGTGAAAGTAGAAAGTAAATACCAAGCCTTGAAGGACTCTAAGGTAGGACCCAGGAGCACTTATATTCCTGCTGGATATTATCGAAAATGAAGTAAGTCAGATCTAGAAAGGCAAAGTGTGTTAGAATCTCAACTTCTATTTTCTAAGAGCAAAATAGAATGGTGTGTACCATGGGTGAAATCAGAGAAGAAGCAGTTGGAGATAAGGAAGAGGGTGAGCAAAAGATAGAAAATTCCCACAAGACTTTCAAGAGATCTGTTCTGTAATATGGTGACTATAGTTAACATAAAAGTTCTCACCTTAGAAAAACATAAGGATAAGAGGTAGCAGATATATTCATTAGGTGCTTTAGCCATTCTACAGTGCAGACATCTATTAGACTATCATGTTAAAAACCACAAATTTGTATAATTTTTATCTGACCATTAAAAATGTAAACAAATGAAAGACAGATTCTCAGTCTATGCTGGGACCTATCAACCAAGACTGGTACTTTTATTTATTTATATGTTCCTTCTTTCTGCTCTCGTCAATTTATCTAAGCAAATTTTATTTTAGAGCATTTTTAGGGTCAGAGGGAAGCCGGGTGCAACAGATGTATGATTTCTAGGGTACTTCCTGGGTACGCACACACACACAGCCTCTGCACAGCCAGGGTCACTACCAGAGCAGTATGTTTGCTCACTCTGAATCTAGGCCATCACAGCACCTACTCTCATAGCTCACGCTTTATGGGTGTATCACCTTCTATAAGTTCAGTTAAACGTATAATAAGAATGACAAGAGTACATGTACTTTCATTTTTATTTGTTTTAATGTATTTGTTTATTACACAGCTTAGAGTCCTATTGGTCCTCTTGCTTTCAACCTCCACAGCACTGGGATTCCGGGCATGCACCACTACACATGAACTCTGTGGCCTGCTCAGTGTGCCCTGGAGGGGGGGACTGTGACAGCGTACAGTGCTGCGGATCAACCGCAGTCCCTGTGCTTGCTAAGCAGGCTTTAGTCCTCTGAGCTCTCTCCCCAGCCCCAAATCCATTGCTTATAAAGCTTAAAACACTCTATGTAATATGGTTGTTTCTTTCCTCTCTTTGCACCGTTCTTGGCAATTATTTATCTTTATATCCATCTTTACCTACTACTTATATTTACTTAGTATCAGCAATTAATTTATAGTCCCTTAAAGTCACTTCTGTGTGCTGACATGTGGTCACCTATAAAATGGGGTGATGGTATGTATTCATCTGTAGGGTTCTTGCTAAAAGTAAAGTAAAATGTTACTTATACTGGTTGGCACAGAAATGTATTATAATTGCATATATAATAAAACTGTATTAAAATCAAGTATAGATAGAATAATTTATACATTAATATTGGAAGTAAGTCCACAATTCTAGCAAGAAGTCTTCATATTTTGATTTTCTTGCTTAGTAATGTGGATTTTATTTTACAACTGTCTTAGAAGGTATTATTTTCAGGCATCATTTCCAAGGTACCCCCAAGGCTTGCTATCCTTCCTTCCTTCCTTCCTTCCTTCCTTCCTTCCTTCCTTCCTTCCTTCCTTCCTTCCTTCCATTCTGCATTTCAGTGCCACCTGAGCATAGAGTCTTATTTTTGATCCAGCCCACTCACTGCATACTAACTCATTAATTATGCCATCCTTTATGCAGCTTTTCACTCAGATCTGAAATAAATGTCTCAGGCTGGTGTGTCCCCAGGCCATAATCCAATGAATGATATACAGAAGTTCTCCACTAGATACCTGTTGATTTATGTTTATCTCATTTGGTCCTGGAAATGATCAAGCAAGCTGTAGAGATGAAATGTTTCCCCTTTTGCATGCTGATAAGAAAAAGAAACAAAAGTTCTCTCCATTGATAAAATCCAGTGAGTCTTTCATCTTGAATGGAAGAAAAGTTGTATCACAAAAAAATATCCTAAACCCTAACATCTGCTTCTTTAATGAATATAAATGATGAACAGCAATATCACTACAAGTAGATATCATTTTGATATCAATAAATATGACATATTTTTCTTACATTAACATTGTAAATACCTTAAATACTTACAATCATCATTATTTTAAAATTATATTTTGAGAGCTCTCTCTTAATACTGACATTTAATATGATGAAGATACATTCATTGTGCTTCAGAAAAAAAAAAACACTGATCATGATCTTCACCTTCTGTATTCTTTTATTCAGTTATAAATTTTATTCTGACATAATTCATAATATCTAAGTCTTGAAAGACACCCAGAGGTCCATCAATAGATAATTGCTTTTAAAAAATGGAGTACTTACACAATGGAATATTACTCTGCCATCAAGAAAGATTTTAAAAGTAATTTGCATAAAACTGGATGTACCTTGAGACCATAGTATAAAGTGAAATGAATCAGATAAGCAAGCTTAAATATTTTCTTTCTCTTGCATGAGAAATCCAAAATGAAAAATAAAGATCAAAAGAGAAAGTGGTAATAGGAAGTAGGAGAATAGATTTTGTTCAAATCAGAAATGGATCAAGGGAGGAAGACAGTGTGGAAGAGGACAAAAAAATAATTACAAGGTGTTAAGTGCATGCACTGGCTCCCCCTGAGGGATCTGAGCCTTGCATAATGCAAACGTGTGCTTATGAGAGAATAACTGAAAACCTTAACATAGACTTAAGATTTGATCCTGACTTATCATTTCTGGGTAGATACTGAAACAATTACACCCAGCCTCCTCCAAGGACACTTGTACACCCAAGCTTTGAGGGCCCAGCTCACGGTTGCCAGCATGTGGAGCAAGCCTAGCTGCCCACCGATGGGTGATTGAGGAAGGAAATGTGGTCTGTCCACCCTATGGGGCGTTATGCACAAACAAGATAGGTCACTGGTGAAAAAGTGGATCCGGAGCTCTGTGCTAAGTGAGATGAGCCTGCCGCAGAAAGATAAGCACTGCATACTTGCCCTCATATATGAAATCCAAACATCATGACAAAGAAGCAGCCAGGAAACCATTAGTAGGCAGGAAGAAGAAAATGCAGGTGAGAAGAGGAGATGTGATGGGAAAAAGTAAGGGGATGGATAGGATGAAAATGTATGGTACATCTTGAAATCCCCAAAAGTGAGACACTGGGGCAGTGGGGCAGGAGGTATGGAGGAAGAACATACTAGAGGTATGTTATGTGCACGTGCCAATCGGCCTGTATGAAACCATTAATCTGTATAGACAATTAAAAATATCTTAAAGATCACAACTAGGAAACCATTGGAAAATTTTATATTCAACATCTCTAGTTAAGCAGCATCAGGTAGATGCTAAGTTGGGATGTAGAGATCATATTCTATGGTGTCTAGGATTTCTGTTGACTGGTGCAGGACACTGCAGTTTATGAACTAGTCCGAGAAGCCTTCGGGCAAGAGCTTAGCGTAGTGACTGTAGTCCACCAAGTCCATGCTGTGGCTGAGTGGCCATGGTCGAGCCATTTTCCCCTGTGCAGCTACACTGCTCTTTGTGGCCCACCTGGAGAAAAATGAGACACACACAGTAGAAATGATCATCCCTGGAACTGTGCCCCACAACAGCCCTGACGGAGATGTTTGCTCTCGTATCTGGTACTCTTCCCTTTTTTGTGTGGGGAAGGGGACCATTACTATTTTTTTAAGGAGTACAAAATGATAAAACAAAAAAAAGACATTAGAAATGATACAGAATTTCACTAATATATCCTGAATACACATTCATGTAAAAAAAAAAAATAGTCATGACTCCCCACCCTTCTCCATCAGCTACGTAGGTTGACTCATGACAGAATCTGAGGACTGCTCTATGGTCAAGCTGGGGCTGGAGATGTAGCTCAGTGGGAGAACACTGTCCAGTCTGCTCCAGGCCTTAGAAATGATCCGCAGCACTTCATATCTGTGTGTCCCTGTGTGCTGGCACGCCTGTACACCAGTGTGTCTGTATATAGGTGACCTCGGGGGAAGCAGCACTCTGTCTCTATGTCTGTGTCTTTGTCTCAGTCTGTCTCTGTCTCTATCTCTGTCTCTGTCCTTGTGTCTCTCCCCCTCCCCTCCATGAAAGTTGTAGCACTTGGTTGCAGTTTCTCAACTGCTCTTGGGTACTTCTTTCAGGTGACCTCTATTCTGATGATTGCTTCACTTAGGAATGTCACTCTTCATTCAGGGCTCTGAAGTGTTTTGTGACACACTTCTGCAATACAGACGTCTATTCTAGTGTATACTTAACCACTTCTGAAGATAGGGACATTTATTTACCATAACACAGGGATATGTGATAATTATAAAAGTACATACAGACATAAAGTTAAACTGCAAGGTGATAGTTATAAAATATGACACCCATAAGCATATATAGTCACACACACGTACATTTTAATGATGAACTGACACTTGGAGCTGCATGATCCCATTGCTATTCAGAAGTGTAATCCCCACCTTAGCCTGCAGCACACATGCTTGATAATCCCACATATCAATAGACTTGGGTAGCAGGTAGGATGTAGGCAGGTCAACATGAATAAGCTTAAAAATAAAAAACAAATTTCAAAATTTATCTTAATTCAATTACATTTATCTTAATTATCTTAAATGAAGTTAACTTAATTAAATGCACACTGTTACTTACTAGCAATGCATTAGTTTAGTCCTTGAGAAACCTTTCAGCACAGGCAATGCTTGACTTTGTGCATTAGCATTTGTGCTGGCAGCATCTGCCAAGGGCCGCAGTTGTTTCACTTCATGGGGGAAATGCCTTCAGTATGCAGCTAAGAAACAAGAGGCAAGTAAGATATCTCAGTACAGGCCCTGGGATGGTGGCTAGGGTGTGGCTTCACCTATGGAAATGTAGTTACCTCTTCCATTTGCCCTTTCTTTCTTTCTTTCTTTCTTTCTTTCTTTCTTTCTTTCTTTCTTTCTTTCTTTCTTTCTTTCTTTTCTTTCTTTCTTTCTCTCTCTCTCTTTCTTTCTCTCTTTCTTTCTCTTTCTCTCCTTCTCTCTTTCTTTCTTTCTTTCTTTCTTTCTTCCATTTTGTACTAGGCATATAGTCTCACTATGCAGCTTGGGCTCATAGTGAACCTCCTGTTTTCAGCCTCCCCAGCACTGGGATTGCAGGGATGAGCCACCAGGCCCGGAGTCAGTTGCTGGTTCAGCCTGCTCTAGGGGTGGGGCTGGCATGACATGAGGGACCTGAGGATGGAAACCTGGTCCGTACGCTTGCCGAAACAGGCACTTAGTTCACTGAGCTATCTCCTGGCCTTATCTGCTGTTTCTTAAAACATGCCATTTCTTTAACCAGAAATGATTATTGTAAGTTACAGTTTAGTTGCCTTTCTTTCTTACTTGAGCTTTCACTCAAGGATTGTTTTTAGGCAAGGGCGCCACTAACCTAGATGGGGAATTATTCTCCAGGCGTTAGGGGCTTCTTCCCATTCATTCCATTCATCCTCACACCCAAGGAGGAAGACTCATTTGGCAAGCACCACCCACACTCAGCTATCACATCCTTGTGAGTTTGCACTGTTCTCAAGCCACAGTGACACCTCCAGTCCCCAGGAAGTGTCAATGTAGCTATATAGGTAGTACTCATGGGTATTTATAAAACATTAGTTGGTGACCCCTAAGAGCACAACAGATAAATATGAAAGCTGTAGTAACAAACATGGAGGGTGCCGAAGATAAAAGGATTACTTAGATTAAAGTTAATGGGAAGAGGAAATCTATGGTTAGAATCAGACTAACTCTGCCTCTGAGCCTGCCACCTCAGGGTAACTGCTGTACTGTTCTGCGCCTAGCAACTTCTGCTCTGTGCCTCAAAGATGAAGAAGATGCCGACTAAGAGAAGGCTAGAGCTAGAGAATCTCCATCTAACACTTCAAATTCAGTCCTTTTGTTTTGTTTGTCTTTCCTCTACAGGAGAAGGAGATGCAAAAAGTTCAGAAGGAGGGTTAACTTTTAAAGAGGTGATTGGAGCAAAATGACAGCTCTAAAAATTATAAACAATACTGCACTGGCTCCTCACAGAGTGAACTCTCGGGATACCCAGGGAGGCAACAAGAAGCTGGAGTTGGCTGGCGTCTCCTGAGTGTGTGTGCCTGAGCTCCCGACACACATACATACGCCTTTGTGTGTTCTCTCAGAAGACACTCTCAGATGCTGCTCTTCCTCTAATCTCAGCTGTCTTTTCAAACTGAGAACGGTAAGAGCTTCTACAGAGGGCACAGATATGGAAAGGTCCATTAGGAAGTTATTTAATATGTAAATGCAAAAAAAATGCAATTAAAATCCTACTATCCTTTCCAGAGTTTGTTTTCTTAATTTGAAGCAGTCAGAAAACCCACCAGAAATCATTCTTAAAAACCTTTCAAGAAGTTCATTTTTTGGGTTAAGCCCAAAGCTATAGTCACTAAGCCAAAAATGGACTATTTTCACAAAGAGTCACTGATGGAAAGCAGGAGCTGTCATGGAAAGTGTTATGTGAATACTCTCATTAAAAACAAAAAAAAAAGCTGGCTGTAGATTGGAAGTAGGCATTTCTTTACCTTTTAAAAACTCTGGCAAATTATTTCCCTTTAGAGGATGATCATTTGAGCTAATTTGCTTGCATTCCAAATATTATGGGTCTTGTGACAGAACAAGATTTTTTTTACAGCCCACTCTCTCCTAAAATTTCCCCGCCTGTGAACAAAGACTGTGAACATAATGAAAATTCAAGACCGTTCAAACTTCATGGACTCTCCCACTGATTTTGAGGGACACCCTTTGTACTAAGTAATTTACTGAATGATATAAATTGTAAATCTATAGTTCTTATGCTTCTTTTGGTTTTTCTTAAAGAAGCATATTAAACTATGTTTTAAAATGAAGTATCAGCACATTATTTCAAAAGTTGTTGGAAACTATGAAGTATGTGTTCTCCGAGTGTAGACCGCAATGGGTACCTTCAGGAGAGACTGGAATCTTGCTAGTAGCGCAAACTCCTTGATCTCATCCCAGGTTTAGCCCACAGAACTCGGCTACAATCCAGCACCTGTGAGCCCATCAGTTATCCAGGTAGTTTGGAGTAGTCAACAACACTATACAGAGCAGAAGAACTGAAAGGCAGTGAAGGAAAAGTACAACTTTAGACAACATAAAAAGTAATTCAGGGGCCAGGGAGATGGCTCAGTGCAATAAGCACTTGCTGGCAAAGCACAAGGGCCTGAGTTCAAACCCCAGTTCCACAAAAAAAAAAAAAAAAAAAAAAAAAAGTAACTCAGCAACTTTGTTCATTCATTCAACGTAATCCAGGTATATGAACATTTCTTAAATGCTCATTAAGTATACTTAAAAGGAGGATGCCCCCATAGACCATGTATTGTTCATTTTCCAGATGGTAGTTGGATACAGTAAGAGTTTGAGAAAATTTCACTTCTGTTAAGCAATGCTCTCATAAGATCCTTATTAATTTTAGCATTTAAAAACATTCCAAACATGAAGATTAATGATACTGTTATAGTGATAAAAAATTACAGGATTATTCCACCTGTAAACAGTGTTTGTTGTTTTATTCATAATTTTCTTAACGTAATTTAGAAAGTACTGTCAATATCTATATTCTGACAATAATAAACTTATGACCTGAAAGTCTTTTTAAAATTTTAAACAGAAAACAGTAAAAATAGCCATAAAACAGGATTTCAAGCAGCTAGTAAGAGAGTAAAAATAATTAATATATTGTGTGTTTTTGTATTCAGACTTGTTCAGAGTACACGATAGAGGCATAAAGTGCAGTCCAAAATTTACTAATACAACACTTTCTTTCAGTGACCTAAGAGAAACTAGTTATATAACACTCTTAATTACCTTGTGTACAAATGCACTTTTTTCTTTCTGTTCCTTCCTTTGCTCTTTCTGCCACCACAGATTTTCTTTTAAAAGTCTCTTCCCTGTTCACAATATCTTCAGTTTCTCAGACTAAATAGACGATATGATGTTGATATGATGTTTATATATGAGTCTGGTTTATTTCACCTGTGAGTACTGAGCTGACATTCTGAAGAAATGTCATTTTATTATGCTGAGATACCAGTTCTGTTGGTGCCCATCCTTTGATATTTTTCTTTAAAAAAGTGACACATAAAAAGTAACACTCAATGACAAGACAGCTTTTAATGCTTAGATTATGGGAAATATAATCTCTTGGCCAGGTTGTTCTAGAATCATTTGAGTATAATTAATGTGGAAAGAACAAGATGGCTGCCACTCTGTATTGGGCACAGCAAGCCCTAAACCATGCAGGTTTGAAAGCTGTGAAAATAGACTTCACTTTTGAAGGAGCACATTAAGGTATTTATCCCCTTTGGGTCTCAGATGTCTCATCTCTAAAATGGAGAAGTTGTGTTTGATCTAAAAATTCCACTTCAATTAGCTATTGTGACAATAACAAGCACTCCGAAACATAGTGCCTTAAAATTGCACCAATGGATTGCCCAGGTATCAGCAAATAACCTGGGGTGCTTCTGCACTGGAGAGCTGGGTTGGCTAATCTCAGCTGGACTCACTCGGATAAAGTAGCAGTGTCTTTGAGATCTGAACAGTGCTGTCCATACTTCTTGTACTGCCTCAGGCCGCAGCGGGCAGCCTGGCATTGTTCTCATGCCCACAGATGGGTTCCGTAAGAGCAAGAAGCATTCTGTCTCTTGCAGCAGAGGCACTGAACAGAGAAAACAAATGCTGCCCACATCCTGCTGGCCAAGGCAAGCCCTATGGCAGTCAGGTTCAAACTCTGGGCCAACAGCCTTCACTTTGGATGGGAGGCATGGTAGGGCCACATTGCAATGGGTATGAAGACGGAAGAGAGACTGCAGAGGGCCCACTTTGGCCCTCCTGATTCTCAACAGTTGTGAAATAACCAGGAAATCCATTTCATGTGATTCCACCCAGTATTCACCAGTGTGTTTTCAGGGTTTAGGAAAATGGAAGATGCAGAAAGAGTATAACGTATTTGTGAAAACTGGAGTACGCATGTTTTAAGCAAAGCTTCTCTTTAATTATTGTCTGAGTTTCACATAAAGTCTGCTTCATCAACTGGATAAATATTTGACTGCTGTTCAGTAAATTGCATTAGTTTACTTTAACTGTATGCTCAGTCTTATTCAGGCATCCTACATTAGGCAATGTAGTGTGTAATGCATCTCTGCAGGTGACCAGAGCTATTCTCTGTATGAGGTAAATTAAAACTCATATTTTAAAAATTAAACATTCTTGCACTTCATGATTTCAATATTTAATTATAACCTGTGTCAAGGCCTAATCTCTGACTGAGTCAGGCATGAAATTAATCAAAAAAAGAGGCAAAAGCTTAGCAATTCTTCTACTGTAAAAATAATGTGGTTTCTTTAGTCCCATGGTGATGTGCCTATCTATTTTTCCAGCAAGTTAGTAGACTAAGTTACCTGAATGACTTGTTCAGAAAAAGCAGTCACCTGAAATGATATTTATTAGTTGTAACAGGAAGCTTAGCCTTCTTGAAGAAGAGTTAATAATAAATCACTGACCTTATTGCAAAGGATAACGAGAATATTAATGAATGTATTCAAATCTGGTAAGAAGCAAAAACAGAATATTTCCAATAGTACCTTTGTTGTCATTGTCATGTTTGTTCTCATTTATGCATTCTACTGGATTTTTAGAAGTATTTTGTAAGGAAGAATGCATATAATTTTTCCTGGAATACCATCGCATGGAAATGATGACATATTGTGGGAGTTTTCCTCATAAGCATAGGTATAAATTTGGATTATATTATCCAAACATAAATGTACACAATACATGAGATGTGTACCAAGGTTACTTAGTAGAGGGAGACTGCAGGAAACAGTGATTTCACAGGTTACCAGCTTGTGAAGGAAAAGAAAGCTAAGGAGGAAGAGCAGGTTGTTGTTTTCATTACAAGCACAGGACGAGATAAAGTGTCTTTAATGTTTGGCAACAAGTAACAGAATGTTCATTTAGTTCCTGTAGTTTTAATTGTTGCTTGGGCTTAATGACTATCTTCTTCATAATCATTGTATAGAAAAAACTTCACAAATCAATTTTTAAAAAGACAGATATAGCAAAATTAAATCTTCATTAGGTCAAACCTAGGGCTGGACTCCAGTTTTACATAAAGAGGTTGTTCTGAACATAGGAGCTCCACAACTTTTTAGATTTTGCCGTCCTGGAATTTCTCCCACTGATTTTGGTTGTTATGTTCTGAATTAGCCACTCTACTTAGGAAGATAAATAAATAAAACCAGAAAAGCCTAAAATAGGTAGCTAGACTACAAAACCACATGAACTGTTGAAAAATGAGATAGAAACACCAGCAATGAGTAAGAGGGGAGCCCCAGGCCTGAAGTGGACAGCTCAGCCTTGATAGTCACCTACTGAAAGCTGCAAGGGGCAGGGGCTTGAGCACAGCTGGCCATTGGCTAGGCAGAAGCCTGTGCTTCTGAGACAAGGCTGAGGACCCAGCTGGCTTGGGCTTCTTGCAGGATGCACTTGGGGCTGCAAGAGGAGATGCCCTGGGTGAAGCACTCCCTCAGTCTTCCATCTGGAAAATGATTTCCTAGCAACGTTGTTCCAAAGTGCTGCTCTAACCTCAATTATGGAGCAAGGCAGAGGTCAAGAATGCACCATGAACACAGTCTAACTCTCTCATCGACTTTGGGAAGAGGACTCCAGTTTTGAGTGACTAGAAGTTTTGCAAAAATTCATAAACGTGTTTTAATCTTAAGCAGTTTTTGTTCAAATTATATCATCACTGGATAAAAACATTACATTTCTTCTAAGTCGATGAAAGAGAAAATCAGAAGGCTATCACTACAACAGCATAGAAGCAGAAAATAAAGTCTCAGTCAGGAAAAGTATCGGAGAAAAAGGTGAAAAGAGGGAAACATACACTGGTTGAACATTCACTCAAAGAAAGTAATTGTTAATATTGAACAAAATGGAATTTAAGTCAGAAGACATCAGTAAAGGACTGTACATCATAATAAAGGGCATGTTCATCAAAACTGTACTCATAGAACTTTGTGCATTTAATTATATACTCTTTAAACATGCAAAGAAAACAACTGAAATTTCAAGAATAAAATAAGACACAGTTACAAAGCAAGATCATATACATCTATATTTTTATTTCTTAAACAATAAAAAGGGAGTGGGGTTGTAGTTCAGTGGTAGAACACTCCTCAGTTCAATCCTAGTACCATAAAGAAAAAGAAAAAAGAAGAAAGAAAATGCTAAGGTTACAAATGCAAAAATTATGGGCTTGGACAATCACCCAATATTTACAAGAATTAATACATAACGAACTATTTATCAAAAAATGTGAAATATATTTCAAAATCTTGATAATACACAGATTATGCACTTTGATTGAAATACAGTCAAACTAGGAATTAAAAGTTAAAAAATATTTACAAAGAAACAAAGTTCATACATTGAAAAAAGAAAAAATTTTCCCTAATAATTTAAGATTCAATAACTTAAGTAGTTGAGAAAATATAAAACATCATAAATCATTATAATCCATATCTCCCCAAATTAACCTATAATGTGTTATAGAGCTTACAAACCGATTCTCAAAATCATATGGAAGGACAATTTTTTCAAGAAAAGTTACTCTTTTGAATTACCAGGATATTATATTTCTATAACAATTATGAAAGAATAGCACTACTTTACAGATACTGAAACAGGTCAGTGTTCATAAAGAGCTCAGACACTGATCTGAAAAGAAAACTTGTGAGTGAAAGAGATAGCATTGTTTTTCATCACCAGGAATTGGTTTATTTAACAGAAAGTGTTCCATGACAGGGAAGAGAATGAGACAGGGCTGGAGGAACAAGCAGAGAGGGGGAGAACTCTTCCTATATGAAAGTAAAATTTACTGTATGGACAATGAAAGCTTTAAGTCAGATAAACTATACTACTTACATTGGAGAAGAAGAAAACATTTCCATCACACACACAAAATGCATGTCATTTAGAAAATAATCAATAAAATTGATTTTGTAAAAGGAAAATTTTCAATGTCCACAAATATGTAAAAGTATACCTAAAGCATGGGATTTTACACACAAAGATGAAAAAATGTACATCACAATTTTTGAAATAAGTATGTAACATATAATAAAAGATAACCCAATAAATATCAATAAAATAAGGGCCAGGCAGACAGCTCAGTAGAATAAGTGCCTACCTGGCAAACATAGGGTACTGAATTCAATCCCCAGTACCACAAAAAAAAAAAATTGATAAAACAGCCATTCTGTAAGAAAGAAATCTAAATCTAAATTTAAATACTATAAAAATACTATATAATATAACTTGACATTCAACAGGTAAATAATTAATAAAGCCTACCATTATTTAACATTGTTTAAGATCTGGAGAAATAACTCAAAAAATTAGCAGGGAGATTTGACAATTCTGTATTTTATACTGGACTGTTTATTATAATAGTAATTTTATTAGTAAAAGTATGGAAATAGCATAACTACTGAATGTTCAAAAGTCATTGCCTTGTGGCAATTCACATGTGAATTCTAATGTTTAAATAAGATATATCAACTTAGATTAAATACTGAAAACTCAGCAAGCGTCAAAGCGCTCTGCAGAGGGATCCAGGAAGTCGGCTACAGCAATAAAATTGGGAACTCCACGCTGATCGGTGTTTCCGCCGCTGGAGCCTAATGTCTGACATAGACAAGGTCACGGAAGTGTGAGTTACGTTGGCTCTTGGTGCACGATGGGCTCTCCCTAGACAGGGACACCATGAGGAAGGTGCAGGTGGCGGAAAGCCACACGACTCGGGGTGTCCAGGAAGCCAAGAGCTGGGAGCAGCGCAAAGGAGCAGGCGTGCAGGGACCGAGCAGAGTCCCCAAGGCCGTGCCTGTGCACACACAGACAGACTGCGCCATGTCAAGCTCCAGGTGCCCCTTAGTCTAGCCAGGCTGACAGCTGTCCAGAGCTCACGCACCTCAGGTCGGGCCTTTCAGAGATGGCTGGAGCAGACGGTGCGGTACAGGGTCTAGACACGTCATGCAGGGATCAAGCTGTGCGATTACTGAATGTGGCCATTTTCTGGCTGGGCAAAATTCTGGAAGCAGGTCACGGGGAGGCCCTCTCCAGGGATGGGCGCTGCCTAAGTGTGGGCCTGGAGAGCGTGTGTTGGACAAGCCCAGGGCAGCTGAGGTTGCTTGGAGCTCGCTGCCTCACTGTTCTCTTCCTTCTGCCTATGAACCATTTCTGTTCGGCGATGCCACCTTGTCTTGGAGGCAACCTACTATGAGCTGAGACCTGGACTGTGAGATGCGTAAGGCTTTCCTTCTTTAACTTTGGGTGTCTGTCTTGGGGCCTGCCGTGCCAGCCCCGCCTCTGGGGAGATGGCAATTGAGACTGGGCTTGGTGACATGCACCAGTAATCCCAGCTCTTGGGCGGCTGTAAACAGGCAGATCACTATGAGTCCAATCTAGGTGTCTGGTATTTTTGTCTCAGCAATGAGAAAAGAACTAACACAAAAGAAACCTTCACAGGCATGTATACTATGGGCTGCTCATAGACATATGCTTGTGCATGTGTAGATTTAAAGAGCATTTTAAATCTATTTAATTTATTAAAATATTCATGTAATTGTGAAAGAGAGACTCACGAAGGGTTCAAGTGTGGTTGTACATTATGGCTAAACATTGAGCTTTACTGAAGGTATTTGAGAGCAAAATGTCTTTATTATTTTATTCCCCATATGTGTCATAGATGAATGAAGACAAGCGTTTGTCACTCTTTTTGTTTAATAAATATCCCATGGTGAACATTTTAAAATGTTTGTGGGTTTTCCCTGTCCTCTCTCCAAATTAACTTTATATCTGATTCTAATACAGAGCCCAAACAAGATTATTTGGTGAACTGTTTCAATGCACAAAATGTACCTAGAACAAAAACCTGGTACAATACAGCATGCATGTATGCTCAGTAGTAACTTTGGCCCTAGCATCAGGGAAGTAGAGTATTGTTCTCTAATGTGAATTTTGAATTCAGAATCTCCTTTACACTGAATAAATTTGAAGGAAGGGAAACATTCTCATATAGTATTTTCGTACAATAAGTGAATGACATATCTAATATTTTCCTGATAGTTTTATTATGTATCAAAGTTATTTTAATTAAAAACTTAGATTTACTCCCATTGTATGAAATTATGTATGTTCATTAAAATTTGACCCCAGATATCTGTGAATATTATTATTCCATGATTTTCCACTAATTAGTGACATTTTTATTGGATTTTCTTCTATTTCAGAAAATACATACATAGGGGACATTTCTGTCTAGCCCATTGATTAATGTACCTCTCTCTGGTGTTCTTAGAATGAACATTGGGAAAAGTGTGACTATAGAATCCAGGTGAGTGAATTCAGGGGAAGGTGAGTACCTGGGTCAATGCTCCTAGCTTGATCAGGTAATAGATGGCGACTAATTCACTAGTTCTCAAATAAATCTTCTATCACCAAGTACATAGGAAAAAAAAAAAAATGATTCACTACAAGTTTTTAGTTCTTTCATGTTGGTAAGGTGTAGAATTAAGTTTGGGATGTAACTTAGTTTGGTAAACACTACAGCACATTTTAAAAGAATTTGAAAGACCCTGTGAGCTGTGTTTTATCCTCTTTCCATAGAGGACCAACAAAGCGAGAAAATGCCAGTCCAAGGAGATGGAGGGTTGGCCAAATAGATCAGTGAACTAAAGCACCTGCTTCTGCAGATGCAGGGGCCAAGAGTTCATTCTCCAGCATGCTGTGCTGGCCCCACCCCCGGGTAATGTTCAGACTGCGATTGAGACTGGGGGTGGTGGCTTGCACCTGTAATCCCATCTCTTGGGAGGCTGTAAACAGGAGGATCACTGCGAGTCAATTTACACAGGGAGACCCAGTACACTCTGTACACCTGGTCCTAAATACACACACACACACACACACACACACACACACACACAAAAGGAGATGGAGAGGGAATCCCACCCACTCATGTGGATCCAGAAGTCTACCTCATCTATGACTTTCCAGCCCTCCCTTCCTTTGGGAGCACCTCGACTATATTGTGAACTGTGGACGTTTCTGGTGTTAAATTCTAGGACAAACTATTTATGAAGGAAAGCAACAGAAGAGATGGAGCAAAACTAATAAAACAAGGAGTGAACTCTTCTTCAACATTATAGTAAAGGCAGAGTTTATGTCCCCACTTTTTCCATTTCCTTTAAAGGACCTGGTGCTCATATGATACTTTTATGAACTGGCCCTAACCCTCAACCTCACACTCAAAATTACCTCAATACACAGATGTACTATTGTATTTTTCTTTTTTTTTTCAGTATTTTGGGAAGGGTCTACATGGTGTTCAGGGTCTCAGTACTAGATCAGACTTGTAGTGATCCACCTGTCTACAACCTTCCAAGAGCTGGGATTACAAGTGTGCACCACCATGCCCAGTCTCAATCGCAGTCTCAGCATGCCCCAGGGACAGGGCCAGCATGGCAGGCCCAGGGATCAAACCTCCAGCCCCTGTGCCTGCTTGCAGGCACTTGAATCCGCTGAACTATTTGGCTAGTCTTATTCTTCATTAATAGTAAACTTCACACCTATGAATCATTCTAACACATGGTTCTATATCAAGTTCTACATAGTACTATGGGCTCTGGAATAAGTCAGAAATAAAGCAAATGGAACATGAAGTTCTACGACTGGTGTTCTGTGACAATCCAAATGAGGTCTTCATCTATTCTCATTGGTGTGGTGCAAACTGAAAGTGTAGCTCTTTGGCTCATGCCTAATTTAATTCAGGTATCCTTTTGCTCATAATAGGAGAAGGTGAATCTACTTACTCCTCATATAAGAGGTTAGTATTACTCAAATTTTAGCCTGCAACCCACTGGTGGCTTGCGTAAATTAGCAGTTGAGAAAACAATTAGTAAATTGTAGCTGGAATTTAAAAAAAAAAGAAAAGCAAAGAGAACAGGATAGAAAGTGCCTCAAAGTGTATCATGCCATAAAGCTACATAAAGCAAATGCGAGTAGAATGGATTGCTCATGATAGGCCTATCACGAAGTGAAAGAGTCACAGTAGTGGAGCATTTTAATGATTCTAATTAAAACATCAGGCTTTAAATCTGATGAATCCATTAGAAATTCTCTGATCAATAAATTGCTTCTTTTTGAAGGTATTTAGTCATCACGGACTCATGAGCAATCTAACTAGGAACTTGGTAGAGATTTTTTATCTTTTATGATTTCTATTTCCTCACCTATTGCCAGATAGAAACAGTTCTCAAACAGCTGCCTTAACTGCTAAGAGTACAACCATGGAACAATAACGTTTTCTTTTCTTTTCTTTTCTTTTTCTGTAAAGCGAGATAATTCTAAAACCAAGCTGCTAAACTGTAGCGTAGTTTCATTTCTCACATGGCCAAGAATTCAGATTTTATCAAATATAAGACTACATAATTGATTCGTGGGTTAGAAGGCAATGTTAGGCTTAGCCATCCTTCTACAAATAGAGCAATAAAAGCAGAGAGATCAACACCTTTCACTTAGCCTACAAGGAGCTTCATGGTCAGAGTTATCTGGTATACTGAGCAGAACACCATTTTCTATCACATAATGAAAATATTTGGAAAGCATTAGAGCAATGAAAGTTATGGAACTCTTAAAGCTGTAATTGTTCAATGCTATTATTAGAGTGGGAAGTATTGGGAAATGCCTGGTGCTTGGGAAATGCTTGAGTGCCCCGCAAACCTCCAGAAAACTGCTGGGGATATTTAATACAACACATACATAAATAAAGGATGATAGTGTGCCTAATAGGAAAGACTCCTAGTGGACAAAACTTTTTTAAAGTCACCTTTCAAAGATATCTGGTGTCTCTTCATTCTTCTGCTGTTGGACTTTTCCTTATGTTTATTCTTTGGTGGAACCCTTAATATACAGTAGGATTAAGCAATGATCAGCTGAAACCAGCAGCACAGCCTAGAAACAGAGTCAGAAGAAAGGCAGAGCAGGGGAGTAATGAACTTTTTTTTTGGTGGAACTGGGGATTGAACTCAGCTCCGTGCACTTGCCAGGCAAGTGCTTATTCTACTGAGCCATTTCCCCAGCCCCCTGAGTAATGAATTTGGAAGATATCTGAATATCTGAATTATTTGGATTTCCTTTTCCCAGGCAATACAAATTTAACTATAACTTAATTCAGTTTTACCCAAAGATTGTGGAAAAGCTCAGTAAAAAGAGGGTGCATATTCATTCACCAGGAGACCTTAGTTGAACACATGAGGAAGGAAAAAAATGAGTATCAGCTTTTATGTGGAGGAAAAAACTCTACATAGTGAAGTTACCTGCAAAGAAAGATAAACATTGGCAGACAAATTGGTCTGTGTTGAGATCAGCCTTACAAGATAAGCACATGCTTGTTTCTCTGACTGCAGTGTCTGTGTGGCAGCCTGGCAAATCCTAGGCACAGTGTGCCAAACAGTCATCGTAGGTCCTTCGGAGCACTCACAAATGACATTTCTTCACATGCAACTCGATAAGTTTAATTCCCAGTCTCCAATTTTTCTGGTATAGCTTCATATCTAATCTAATTCAATTTTCCAGAATTGTTTTATGCTTCTTAATGTATTGTTGGGAATTTGCTTTTAGGCTCCTGGGTAACAGATGGAAAATGAATTGCAATCTAGTGGAATCTTGACAATATATTCACTGTGTTGTGGATGCTATAGTCAGGGAGGAAAGAAAAAATGAAGAGTGGTAGCGGATTCTGTTAAATTGTTCCCTTCACAATTTTGCTTTTGAAGAATGAATGCAGTACATAAAACAACTGTTTGAGGATCGCATTCTAGTTGTTTTATTCAATGAGAAACAGAAGTGAGTCATTAGCTTTTGGAAGAGCTTGACAGCTCTGGAAGGATCGTGCACAGGCATGGAGAATTATCGTGGTTTAGCAAACAACTATTTGATGTATTAAATAAACTATCCTTACCAGGCAACTTTTATGAAATATAGCGCTGTCTCTAAGGAAAACATGCAACTCTTATGGTAAGAAAATAACTGCCTTGTCATTTCTAAAATCAGAATAATTACTGATAAAAAATTAATTTCACCCTTTGAAATCATTCTTAGAATTGAAAAGCATTATGGGCTGGCCAAACAGCTCAGCAGATTATAGCCCCTGCAAGCAGGCTCAGGGGCCAGAGGTTTGATCACTGGGCCTACCGTGTCGGCCCCAACCCGGTGGCAGGCTGAGGCAGCAATTGAGGCTGGGCATGGTGGCGTGCACCTGCAATCCCAGAACTTGGGAGGCTGTAATAGGGGAATCACTATCAGTCCAATCTACTAGTGAGACCCTAAACACCCTGTAGACCTTTCCCTAAAATACTGAAAAGAAAATTGGTAAGCCTTAGATAATGGGCATAATGTCTAGACGACTGTGTATATGCAGTTCAGAATAAAGCAAATGACCTCAGCATAAATACGCATGAATATTATAAAGGGCTACTTGCCCCATAAAACAACTTCATTGTTCTTAGAGTAGACTTGTGGTAGCCCTCCTGGAGTCCATCTGCTTTCTGCTCTAGCTCCTTTGCCTAACTTTCTCTGATAATGTACTTGATCTTTTCCATTTCTCTGCCTTTTACCTTTACTCCTGATTACAACCCAAGAAGGTACCACCTTCACTACTTTCTCAGTGCTGGGACAAACTACCTGATGTATGCATATTAAAGGAGGAAAGATTCACTTTTCTCACAGTCTGAAGATTTACTTTATAGTTGTCTAGGTCCAATCCAGGACACAGTGGCAGAGGGGAGTGGCAGAGGAGAAGGAGCTTGTGATGAGGCAGGCCTGAAGCAGAAAGCTTTCCTTCTTTCCCTTTTCATTTCACTAAAGCTACAAGTATATTGGCTGATGCCACAATGGTAGGTCTTTCCTCTTCAGTAAATCCATCAGCAACTCCTGGAACTAAACTAAACCACCCCATAGACAAGCCAGCATCCCACAGCCATAATCCTATATCACATAGCTATAATGCAGGCACTTCCCAAAAAACCCAGCTGTAAGCCCATTGACACAAACCGTAACAGCTATACCTTGTACCACTCACAGCATTGTAATGGAGGTCCTATAGAAGATTGAAACTGTTCTTTTGAAGATTTGAGTCTTTCCAACAATTGAAAGGAAATAATTATAAAACATCTAGTGTCTCCTTATAAAGACACACCACCTGTCAAGGAAATATCTTTTTCCTCCCAATGTTATATATTTGGTACAGGGTCTCACTGCTCAGTTCAGACTCTTAGTGATCCTCCTCTTTCAGCCTCCTAAGCACTGGGATTACAGGCATGTAATCCACACCAGGACTCAATCACTAGCTAAGCATGCCCCAGGGGTGGGGCTGACATGGCATGCAGGACTGGGGATCAAACCCTGATCCCTGTCCTTGCCAAAGTAGATGCTTAGTCCACTGAACTATGTTAAAAGGTGAATTGAACAAATAATCATTATCCTAAAATACTGGATCTGGAAGGCTTTAAAGGTTTGAGATTAGAACTTGATTATTATTGACCTGTTTTCACAAAACTATTAGGCTTTTCATTTTTGGGAACACATTTCTTCCAAGACTGAAATCTAAATGGGGAAGCCCTGGTACATGCCCTCAGATTCTCATGTACATCTTCCAAAAGCTGACACGCCATTTTTCCAAGAACGATATGAATTGTTTCTGTCACTTTTCTAACTGGTTCAATGTAGGTAACACATTAGCATCTCTGTACACCAGTAACCCCACAGTGTACAAGGTAGTGTGGGGGATCTGCACTCCAATGTGCATTGCCTATGCCAGTGTTAGTAGATAACTGAGCCTGCGATGGATGGTGGAAAGCATCTCCCTGTCCACACAATGGTCCGAAAGCATCTGGCCCTTCCAGGTAGACTGAACATGTTGTCCTGGTGTCTATGGTGGCTACTGGAGGCCCATGTAAGAGAGCAACTTGCTGAACTCTCCTGGATAGTTAGCATTTCTAGGGAGCTACTTTACCAGAAAATTACTGCCTGCCCTTGCCTGAGAAAATGCCAAGCTCAAGGCTTCATCTGGAGGTCTCTCCTGACCTACCCTCTCATTTCAGTCATTGCCCTCAAAGCTCCACAAGAGAAAAGTCTGCATAGAAGATCTCCACCTGCACCTCAACTTTTCTCCATGTCAGTTGTTGGAGGACTGCAGGCCTGCTTTCAGGACTACTTCGAGGATCAGCAGTGGAAGTGCTGTGTGGCCCATGTCTTATAGCACCTGCCTTTCTTTGTATATTAGCAGTGCTCAGAACAGCGATGTAGTCTCTTTTAGAAGATACTGATTTAATGTTTAGATCTTTAATCCATTTTGACATTAGCTTAGTGCATGGTGATAGACCTGGGTCAAGTTTTAGTTTTTGGCATATAGGGAGCCAGTTTTTCCAGCACCATTGTTAAAGAGGCTATATTTCTTCCAGGGAACATGTTTGGCCCCTTTGTCGAAGATCAGGTAGCTGAATGTGTTCATAGAGGTTTCTGAGTCTTCTAATCTGTCCCATTGATCCTTGGGTCTATTGCAAAACCATGCTGATTTTATCACAGTAGCCTTGTAGTATAATTACAAGTCAGAAATTGTAATGCCTCCTGCCTTGTCTTTGTTGCCCAGGATTGCCTTCGCTGTCCTAAGTCTTTTTTGGTTCCAAATAAATTTTAGGGATGATTTCTCTAGGTCTGGGAGGTATGTTGGTGGTAGTTTGATAGGGATTGCATTAAATCTGCACAGCAGTTTTGGGAGTATGGCCATCTTCAATGATGTTGGTTCTTCCTATCCAGGAGCAGGAAATATCTTTTTGTTTTCTGAAATCCTGTATGATTTTTTTTCAGAGTACTGTAATTTTCCTTGAAAAGATCTTTGACTTCTTTAGTTAGATTAATTCCAAGGTATTTCAATGAATAGAAAGACTTGTTCTAAAAGTATTTGTGGACAGCATATCACATCTGCATCTTGTACAATGAATAACCACTAAGATAACAATATGCAATGTATTAATTATGGAAATTGTCCTAATAATTGGTTTTGAAACTGTCTCATTGCTTTTTGTTTCTCAATAAAGTTATTAAAAAAAAGAAGCCACTGACTTGGGCTTTGATTTATTCTTTTATTTTTTTGGGGAACCAGGGATTGAACTCAGGCCCTTGCGCTTGCCAGGGAAGCACTTAATCCCACTGAGCTATCTCCCCAGGCCCATGATTCATTTTTTCCTTCAGCCACTTACACTTACTACTGTTTGAAATGGCTGGACTTGTATTTTTCACATATAATACTGCATAAATTGGTTCATGAAGTTAAAATCATTATGATCCCTTTTCTTCAATTCATAATGATTAATTAGGCTTGGCTTAGTCACACTTTAATTCTCTTTTATAGAGAACAAAAATGAAGCAGTTTCCCTTTGGCACCTTAAGTGTTGCTTTTTTTTTTTTTTTTTTTTTTTTTTTTTTTTTTTTTTTTTTTTTTTTTTTTTTTTTTTTTTTGGTCTTTTCAAGACTGGGACTCATTATGCAGTTCAGGCTGGCCTTGAGCTCATTTTGTAGTCAACTGAGGCTGGCCTCAAACTTGCAAGGATCCTTCTATGCCTCAGCCTCCGAGACAGCTCCTTCCGAACTGTCTAGGTTCTGTCCATTTTGAGCAACCTTCTTAGTGCATTGCTTTTGACCTTTAACCTACTCAGTTCTCTGCCTTCACAACCCAACTTGCAGGAGAATTTACACAAATGTAAATTATTAATAACAGTTAGTATTACCATATTACATCTCCCTTCACACAGTTTTCCCTATGCTTCATGAGCATGTCTTTTAGTGATAAAAAAAAAAAAAACAAAACAGAGCTCTGGCAAGCGCTTTCAGGGACTGGGGTATTAACCCTGGTACCTTGAAATCACACAAGATAACTTTTACTTTTAACTCCTAATCATACTCCTGAAAGAAAGTAGTTTTCTGCTCAGTGGATACAAATATTCAGAAATATAAATAGGAAAAGGTCTGGCTGTGAATGTTGCCAGAGTACTACAGAGACTGAGGGCTATTTGGCTTCTCATTTTGAAAGCTTTATAGGTTGCTGAAAACCTCTCTTATGAATTTACTGAGTAACCTTTCTATAATAGATCTCACCTTGTTTCAGTTTTTCCTCTATAAAATGGAAATATAGCTATGTGTTTCTATTTATAGGATGATTAATATTTTTAAAGATCTCTTAAGTAAAAGTAAAGTACTTTTTAATAGCTGTGGTTTACTTCTAGTGCAAACCTGCAGTTCTTGTGTGGACAAAGAAGAAATGGAGTTTTCTTTTGGTATCTATGTGTGAGGCATGCTCACACTTTACTGCTCTCTACAGGAGACTATGGGCTTTCTTGATACCAGCAGCATGAATACTTACTCTTGCAATTGAAGACTAGGTATTTGATAATTTTATAGACAACCTATTCTGCCAGACATCTTCAAGATTTCGTAAGCACTGCGGTGCAGCCATTGGCCATCACTAAGTAGGAAATGAACCCATCAGTTGTCAGGTACACAGGCGTGTTGAGGTCCTCACAGGAGGGGCAGCAGAGGACAACGGCAAAGGCCTAGCCTCTGGAGCCTTTGCCATTGTCCTCTGTGGCTGCCAAGAATCACATCCCTGGCTGAGGGACTTCAGCACAGGTATCCAGCTACTCTGCCTGCTTCATGTGCTATAAGTGGACAACACGGGCACCGCCCTACCAGAATTACATGAAGTACTGAATATACACTGAGCACAATGTAAAAAAAAAAAAAAAGAATTAGACAATAATAATAGAAAAACATTGTACCGTGAGAAAAGGGGGATGATTTGAATATAATCTCAATTCACCGAAAATATAGTTATAAAATAATTCTTTAAAGACCTTGCTTTTTTGCTCTATTTATTGATTATTGCAATGAAACATAACTGTCCTCTTCTTGATGTGCTCAAACAGCAAGAAATTTGTCTTGGAGACATTCACTCTGTGGTTCTGAGTGTAATAAAAATGAAGACAAAATGTTTTAAGCTTGTTGATAACCCTCATATTGCTCTCCTGTCTTTATCTGAATGAGATAATATTCTATTATGCATACCGACTAGCTTGCCATGTAGGCTATAAGTGCTTGGCGAGTCCATAGATGTTCCTATCCATTCATGCAGAAATGAAATATTTAACTACAAAAATATGTCATATTTGGGGAGCTATTTGCTGACATCTCTTCCTCTGATATTTGGAGAACCTGTAAGGTGATTTATGCATAGGAACTTAAAGGAAACGCTCCCATAGTGACTTCCAGAATATTCTGAGAATATTGCTAATACATATTTTAAAAGTGCTTCTGCTGTGTAGTTCTCACTTTTTATCATGTAAAAGCACATTGGGCAAACTAATCCCCTTGAGGAATGCTAGTTTAACTCTTCAAAAACAACAGAAGTGTATTCATGTCCATTTTTATAAGAATGCAGACACAATGTGATGTATATTAATTATGGTTATTAATTTAACTTTTGTTAAGTAAAAGATTAATTATCATACTCTTCTTATAGGACAGCCCTTCATTACTTCTGGCTCATGCTAAATATTTGCATAGTAGAAAATTATTTTTGTTTAATGAGAGCAGTTATTTCAAAAAGTCATGCATTTGTTATGTATTTAAAACTAACAGAGAGAAGTGTCTTGTTTTGTAAGGAAAGCTAACTTGTGAAGTTTTATCCTTACAAAGGAGATGAACCAGAGGGTGACCTCTTATTTTTCAAGTGTTTTTTTTATTCTTTCTTAAACAGGTTTAAACAGTAACTCTCCTCCTACATGCAAGCATTAGTGGCACACAATTCTTCTTAAGATTTAGTGAATAAAGAAATCAAAACTTTAAGTATAAGTTACAATTACTAATTAAAGTTCAATCATACCTAAAATTATTTTTTATACTTAAAATTCTAATGTGAAGCAATGGGAAACTTTTGACAAAACAAAAGTTAAATTGTGTATCACATGTATGGACTAAAAGAAAATATGGTCATATAACTTAAAATCCATCATGAGGGACAAAGAGAATTGTAGTATGTGCTGAGGAATTTATAAGAGAGAGAGAGTGGTGAGTTCATGATTGTACTTGTAGGCATGATTAATGCTACAGGTCAAAATTTCTATGATCATCAATGTCCACAGATGTCTATTGTTTACATTATTAACAGGTATATTTTTCAAATGCTGGAAAAAGTAATGCCAATTTTTTTATGAAATGATAAATAAATCTCCATTCTGACAATGCATGGTAAAATGATTTTTTTAACCTGGGTAAAAGAGATATCAGATTTTAAAATATATTTGGCTAATGTATCATGTAAAAGCAATTTTATCTAGTTGGAATACATTAGATAGTTTGGCTCATGTAGAATGTAAATATGTAAGAATTACAATTCCTGTTAGAAAAACTATAAAATCTAGAACCCAACAACATAATACAATTTTTTTTTTTGCAGTACCAGGAATTGAACTCAAGACCCTGCACTTGCCAAGCAAGCTCTTATTCTACTGAGCTATCTCTCTACCCCCACAAATTATTTTTAAGCACAGCTGAATCAATTTAGATAGTTGAGAGTCTTAAAAGAACTATAAATAAAGAAAAAGGACTAATAACCAGTACTTTTTCATTTGTGTAAGTCTTAGAAATAGTGATTTTCTTTCAGATATACTATTAGCATATGATCATAGTGTCACAAACTGAAATCAAACTTCATGTTCCTGGAGATTATGGTATTATCTCCATGAATAATAGAAAAAATCTGCACTACATTGTGGATTCTAAAAATAAAATTTCTGGGTAGAATGTTAACTTTAGCCATTCTCTTATCAGATTCTCTCACAGATGGATAGACTGCACAAGTTAGACCGAAAAGTTATTAATTATTGTATGATCAATCTTATTTGTTAGTAATGTTGATTTATTAGGAAAGTAGTAAGCAAGATATTATGAAATTTTGTCTGTCATTTCCCAAAATAGACTGTAATATTTGCAAACATTTTTCAAAACATTATAGATAGTTCACTTGTTTCTCTAGTTACACTTCTTAGAATTTCATTTGATTAATTTTCATTGTTGAACCAATATCCAAGACAGCTTTTATTGGAGAAGATTCTGGTCTGCAAGTCTCTGCCCTGTGTATTCCCTTTTTCTCTTACTTACTAAGGTTTACCTTTATAGCCCACAGAATATTGATTGAGAAAGGAGGGACATGATTTTCAAGATTTAGTCAGAGAAAATGCTGCCATTTTCACTTTCTCTCATTATTTTTATAGCACTTATTTTTATTTTATATATTTTTACTTTAATTTTATTTTGAAAAGTAAAAGCAAAGCAAGAAAAATCAGAAACAAAGAAAGAAATGGGGCAGCATACAACAGTACATATGTTACAGATTTTCAAACCAAGATTAGCTGATTAATAACAGTTGATATATTAGCATCTATAATTATGGAAGATTGCACATATGGTTGGATATTACCACTTGCTTTCAAGAAACCTTCACTTTTTGTTCTTGTCTCTTTTATTAACCTTTTTTTTTTTAAAGTTTGGGATTTTTTTCCACCTGAAGAGTAGATGAGAATGATGTAATATTTTTATACAATGGAGTATTACTCAGCTATAAAGAAAAGCAAACTTGAAGCCCTTATAGGTAAATGGATGCAACTTGAGGCTATGCTCATAAGTGAAATAGACCAGACCCACATGGGTAAATACCATATCGTCTCCTTGGTGTAAGAACTCAAAGAAGAAATAAAAACTGAAAGGTATAATGGACACATTAAATGGAAAGACACAGAAGACAAGGATCTGTTCTCATTCTTGACACACTTCAAGCTGCAGAAGCCAGCAGCTGTGTTATGAGGATACACATATAAGACTGCTGTCAAGCAGTCTTAGACGAAGGGCCAAGGCCCTCCCGACCACAATCAGCACCGGGCTGCCAGTCACGGAAACAAGACACCTAGAAATCCACTCTCAGGGGTCGGCAGCATCTTATTATCCCTCAAGAGAAATTCTCAGCAATGTTGTTCTTACCCCATTAGAGTTGTGGAGCATAGAAACTGAGATAATAAAAATGCATTTTATGAAGTCAGTAAGTTTGGGTATGATTTGTTAGAAGGCAGTAGAAAACTGATAAAACGTCAGGTGTCCCAAGTCCCTTTTAGTATTCCCAGCTAACTAAGATGCTATTCAAAAGCAAGTCTAATTAATACCAAAGACATCTGCGTAAAGGCATTGGAGACCTACTAAGACAACCATAGCTAGAAGTGCCAGGATTCGAAGGGTAGGAGCAAGTGCATTAAACATTATTCAGCCACTCTTCCCTGCAGGAATTTGTTCATTCTGATACTGAGAAAATGTCTGAGAACCTGACCTTCTCTATGCAGAGCCAAAAAAGAAATAAGAAAGAGAAGAACACAGACACATAGATTAAAGGAAAGAAAGGAGGGAGAGAGGGAAAGAGAGAGAGAAAAAAAGAAAGAGAGCATGAAAGAAAGCAAAGTTTTGGTGGTCTTGCAGTGACTTGCTGGAAAACTTGAGGTCAGAACTCTAATAAAGTAGAATAAAATGGAAACAAAAAGAGAAAAGTTTAACATATGAATTTTTCCCAAAGACATTTGTCAAATTCTGAAATTTTGTGTGTTAAGAGCCTGAGTAGCTGAGCAGAAATGTGCAAAGTAGCAGGTACTGTTGAAAGTCTGTGATGTAGACCAGACAAAAAGTTAAGGGTAGTACCTATAAGCAGAGGGCCTTTGCTAGGTTGTGACCCTCTCATTTAGATTTCCTGGGGACATGGCAGTGGACCTGAAGCTAACCAGGTCTGACAGGAGCCATGTCAAACTTGAGCACAGCCTGTGCAAGGGTTTGTTATTCAATTCACAGTTTAAAAAATTACTATGCATTTTTTGATATTATACATTTAGGGAAGGGTCTACAGGGTATTCAGGGTCTCACTACTTGATTTGGCTCATAATGACCCACCTGTTTACTGCATCCCAAGTGCTGGGATTACAGGCCTGCACCACCACACCCTGCATGGCAGAACTGGGGATCAAACCTGGGCCCCTGCTCCTACTTGCAAGTGTTTTAATCCACTGAGCTATTTGGCTGGCCCTTCATATTATTAAATTAACAAGGTTAAGTGCATAATGAAAACAGCTACAGGTAATTCAACCATAGGCTATAAGTAGAGTCAAGAGGGTGGAGCGAGAGAGGCATGTGGTAGCAGGCATAGAACCCCATCCCCATGTTTGCTTAAGCAGGCACTTAGTCCACTGAGCTGTCTTGCCAACCCTGGATGTTTGTATAACATATCCACATTTTACTTTCAAATAATAGATGAAAGGCTGTTAAACATACCTACTGATAAATCTAATTCTCAAATGAGTCTACAGTAATGGAAAGGAGAAGATTCATACATCTTTTTTTCTTAAAAATGAGATATTTTGGTTTACTGCAATTTTCTGAGGAATTCTTATATGACAGACACAAGATACTCCCAATGGATGAAGCCAGATTTGCCCAGGTTCTCTGAAAACTTATATTCTAATGTAGAGAGTCTCTGAACAATCACAGCTAAGCACACAGCTGGTGTCATGCACAGCTCTACTCCTGCAGTCTTAGCAAACTCTATCTGACAAAAATGAATCCTAAACAATCAGGATCTTCTATTACACCAGCAAATGAGTATAAAAATTGTCAGCTTCATATTTTGTTTTGACTTCGTTCAATATTTATCTCTTACAACTGTCATATTTCTCGCTCTGCCACATAATTTATCTGTAAGAACATCTGTTGAGTGTATGTGTAACGTCTATGAAAAGATTAATGTGACAAAAGACTGGGGACAGCTAAAAACAACCAAAAGCCTGGAGGGCATGAGCAGCTAGTGGTTTGGTTGGAATCACATGTCCCCTATGCTTCTTCCATGTTCAGTGTGTGACTCTGGTGAAGAACTTCGTAGGAGCTTTGTTTTTGCTTCAGATATTTCCAAGCTCCTACTCGCTTTCTCAAGTGGCAAATTTCCTTAGTCCATTTAAATCAGTCTTCTGAAAAAAACAATGATGAAAAAATTTTATGAGCCATTTTTGTGTCTGATCACCTGAGAAAAATTTGGTTTAACAAAAAAAAAAAAAAAAAAAATGAACCACAGCTTTCTGTAAACTCCAGTCACAAGTCTATGAACTTTCAGCTTTAGCGGGCATGTTAGCTTACTTAAATTTCATAGATGTAATGTTTATATTTTTTAAGGACAGTACCCATTTCTCAAATGTAAAAATTATGGGACTTAGGATTACTTATTACTAATATCTTTCTCGAATAATAAATACACACTCATCAGAGAGGCACATGTATCATAAGCCATTGAGAATTATATGCATGGACCAGTTCGATCCCTGGCACCACATGCTGCATGGCCCCACCGCCTGGCATGCTGAGCCCCACACTGAGCCAGGGCATGGTGGCACATGCCTGTAATCCCAGGGCTCAAGAGGCTGAGACAGGAAGATCACTATGAGTCTGAACTACGTAGTGAGACTCTGTACCAAATACATAAATAATAAAAAAGGATTACTATCTCACAAGTTTCTGGGCTAATTGGCTTATAACCATCCCTACCTGCTTCACACTCAGCTACCATGTCTACCGTGAGAGGTACTCTAGTGTGCAACCCCGTCAGCACACAAAGCCCACCTGCCAAGTCATAGGTAGGTACTCAGGAAAAGCTCCAGGAGGGTATCTGGTGTTTCTGTCAGCTGAGACAAAAGCGTTTGACACATTCTGTCAGATGCCATTGACTCAGGTACTCCAGGCTGCCTTCAGTAATAGGCCGTGAAGGAAACAGTAAAAGCTGATGGTGGGGTGGGGGAAGAAGTAGAGTTTTACAAATTTACAATTAAAAAAGAATTTGAGTCTGTCAAAATACCTTTCAAACTTTCTCATCTCCTGCTTCCTAAGTTATGATCCCCAAGGAAAATCAGCAGGAGAGAAATGTTCCATCATGGCTTGTTTGTAGTGGGGTGTAGGTAATCAGGGCCTGGGAATTGGTGTCTCTCCCTTTATGTGCAGTGCAGAATTTGTATAATTTATTTCTTCATACATATTTCATCATTATTAATCATCATAAATAAGTAAGTCGCATCTTTTAATGACATAGGGATTGAAGAAATAGACTGTCAGTGTGTGACACTGCTGCAGTCATCATTAGGCGGATTTATTATTTTTGAAAAAAACCAAGTTAAAAGACTCAGCTCAGTAGTCAAAAGTGCAATTTGGGTTTTATTGCGCAAAAACTGAGAGTGGAAATAGTTCTTCTGAAACTGTTTAACACACATGTAATTCAAACAACCTTCCTTACAAGGCCGCAGTGCATTCATGCTAGTACGAAGTTCTCTGCCCAAGTTATTTCTTTCAAGCTTCATAGTTTAAGCACAACATGAATACCTTGGCTATAGGAACTCACTGAAGCAGCCAGCCCCAAACTCAGTGTCTCTCTTGCAAATGACAAGATTCCAGGAAAACCCCCTATTGCTCCTTTTCACAGGTAATTAATGGTTTTACCTGGAGATTATGATTTTAGCGAGAGACATCCAAGCTATAGGTCACATTGCACTTTGCTGTGCTGAGAAGTCAAGTGAAAGAAGGATTTAAGTGTAGGCAATTTTCATTTACTATTTTGGCCTGTAAACTGTCCTTGCTTCCTTTGGCAAAGAAATAAAAATTTCCACTCTAAGGAGCTTCAATGCATACATGAATATTAGATTTTCCCCTCAACTTCAGTATTTGACAAGAGGCAGAGGTGAGAATGCTGGAGGAAGAGCCCATGTCAGGGTTTGTCACCAGGGTTTGCTGCCCTGGTGTTTATCTGGGGGACAGACCACCTTGCCAAGCGGGTCAGTGAATGGCAAGGGCAGCCCTTAAAAAGGCCACTGTACATTTACTGCCTCAGAATCCCACACATGTAGCAGGGCCTCTGGTCCTTCTGATATCTGCTTGGGTTGTAATTAAAGAATGGACAGAACATATAGTGAATTGTATAGTTACTTCAAAACCTGAGAAAAACAGCTCTCTCCCTTAAAATTTAAATATACATTTCTTTTCTGTGTATTGAGTATAGGGTCTACAGCATCTATAGGGTCTCACTACATCGATCAGACTTGTAGTGATTCTCCAGTTTTCAGCCTCCCAAACGCTGGGATTACAGGGCAGCACCATCACACCCAGTCTCAAAGGCTATCTCAGCACCCCCAGGGGTGGGGCGAACATGGCGTGCTAGGGATCAAACCCCAGTCCCTGTGCTCTGCCTAAGGAGACAGTTTAGTCCACTGACCTATATGGCTCTTAAGTATATTTTTCTTAGAGCATGACATAATGGGTTATTTTAAATCAATGCTCTCAACTCCGGCGAATCTCTAATGGAGTTTATAAAACAGGAGGTTTGGTTGACCCTACCCTGTACCAGATTTCAACTGATCCGTGAAGAGAGCCATGAAAAAATGCAAAATGTTCCAGGATGACTTTCCTGCACTGCCAGGGTCAAGAACACCCAGTCTAAGGACCTCACTATAATAAGAAGGGATGGTGCCTTGATTATTTTTCTAAGTATGTTTGTGTATTAACTTGTAAAATTGAGCAAGGATATTTTCTTCATGACATATTTTAACATTTCAAATTTTACTTTGGAAAATTTTGGAGACTTATTTGATTGTGGGCCCCTTATTTCATATTCTATTTCTTTTCTTTCCTTTTTTCATGTCTCTCCAAAACACACTCATGAGTTTCCATACACACACACACACACACACACACATGCACACACACATACACACACACACACACACATGCACACACACATACACACACACACACACACACACACACGGGAATACCTAGATAATTCTGAGGCATTACTGCAATGTTTTAAAAAAGATAGTTACTGGGAACACATCATCTATGAAAGTGTCTTACATTCTTTTCTGGATAACTGAAAAATTTTATTCCTTTTTATTCTTTCCTTCACCAAGCCAAATATTTGCAAAGTATCAAATGATTAAAAGAGATGGAAAAATGTTCATTAACTTACAAAGTGAGTGGAGACTGGCACATTTTAATATTAGTACCAACGAAAATATTTATTATACATACCATGAATGAATTAAGGTAAATATAAAAATGAAAATATGTATGTTCAGCTAAATTATGCCTCTGATTATGATGTACATGGACAATTTTGTGCCTGAACTATTTTAACAGCAATATATTGTTGAGTACATTAAAGGGCTGGAAATGGCTGGTGAGATAGATCAGCAGACTAAAGCGCCTGCTTAGATAAGCTTAGGCAAGCTCAGAGACCGCGGTTCAATTCGCAGTACCCCATGCTGTGCCAGTCTTGCTCCCAGGGCAGGCTGAGCCAGCCACAGAGTCCAGGCATGGTGGTGCACACCTGTAATCCCAGCACTGGGGAGGCTGGAAACAGTAGGATCACTGTGAGTTCGATCTGTGAAGTGATTTTCTGTAACAACCAAAAACATTAAGAAAAAAAAGGCTAAAAAGCAAAATAGATATTGAAATAACATTTGGTTTATTCAAGAAGAGAAAAATGAACTTCCTAGATTTGTAGAAAAGAAAGGTCCCTTGAAATTCATTTGTTGTCATTTATAAACAAAGTAATGAAGTCTAGAGAATCAGAGTCTTCTCTTACTGTTTCTTTATTAAATTTAAGAGTAAAGTCAAGTGGCTTCCAAGTAGACCAAGTTAGAGTTTTGATTTCATTTTGAGTCCAAATGAAAGAAAATCCAAGTAGCTGTGTCACTGAAGCTTATATCTCAGATGGATATTATACTGAGTAACGAAAAAATAAATATAGATATTTGAGGACATTAATATCAACAAAATTAGAAGTATTTGAAATCACTTTCAGCCCATGACGCATGTATGTGTTACTATGTAATTATCTAGGGCTTTGCCCCTTGAAAAACGACTGAAGGCAAGAGCCTGTGATTAGGTACCATTATATACACAAATCTGCTACAAGAAATCAGACCTCAAGTATTTATAATAATAAATACTTCTAGTGAAAAATGTATACTAAAGATAAACATTTCATTTAAATCCATAATGCTAAAATACACTTAATCAAAACTATGTTAAATAACAGATTGTATCTTCCAATAAATATGCGAATGTTCATTTTTCTCCCATTGGTGAGTGCTAAATGCTCAGTGTATGGTACAACAGATCACCTTCTAATTGAACATATTAATGTCCAAATGACAGAAAGGTCAAGTATTTGGTTACCATAGTGAACATTATTTAAAATATTTTAAACACTATGCATATCCAGGCAGAGATTTTAATACCATGAATAAAAGATTTACTCATATTTTCCAGTGAGATTTGACAAAGAAGATTAAAACTACTGACAGACATTGCTTCTTAATGCTCTAGAATATAGACAGAAACACTTAAAGGGCTTGCTGTAGGCCGGTGAAATGTTTTCATCTTAGAGAGCTACGAAGGATGCAAAAAGGAGGCTAAAAGCTTCCCCAGTCACTAAAACACAAGTGATAAAGTCCTCCTCTTGGAGGTTCTGGACTTAGCTGGTATTTGCTTTGAGCCAAGTGACAGTCTAGATGTAGGCATGGAACTGAAACCTTTTCAGAGTCCTGTGTGCTAATGGAAAAATGGTTTATCCTGCTCTGGAGCAGGCTTCTTCGACCTCATTCTGGAATGTTCCATGAAGCCAGAGGAGGGCAAGAATGAGATCAGCCCCCATGAACAGACATCAAGAGCCCTGTGGATCTGTAGACTCAGGGCTACCTCACACTCCACTTTCCACATGAATAATTTTTAATTTTGAAGCCTAACTTATGTTGTCTTGCAAGCCTCAGCTTTCTTTCCCATTAAATAGTACCATCTACTTTTAAAGGTCCTTGTGAAGATAAAATGAGATTTATAGGGAGACCTCAGCACAAGGCCAGCCATATGGTTAATTAACAAAATTTTACTCATTCAATAAATAGTTCTACAATCAGTGGGATAAACCAGAAAATTTGTAAGGTTCACTAAAATGTGCAAATGTAGGCTTCCTTGTTCAAACAGCAGGAGAGAATGCCATCACAGTACTTACAACAAAGCTTTATCTTTTTCACATTTTTTTGTGCATTGTGAATCTAATTTTCTTTGTTCTTCTGTAATTTATTGTTGTTCTGTAAAATAAATTATAGCATTTTAAATTATTAGCATGCATTATTCTACCTTTTCATATTGTGCAAAGCCAGCTTTAAGAGAAAATAAGGAAGGCTTAATCTACAATTAGTATGGTGTAATATACCTAATTTTTAATTTTTAATGAGAATAAATTATAATAACAATAAAATAGAGTTTCAAAAAAGGCTGGTAAGTGAGTAACAATAATTAATGTGTTGTGTATGGTTATCATTAAATTAGTTGTTTAGAGAATAAAAGATAGGCATTTATTGTTCAATGATACTAGCACATACCTTTCTTTTTAATGAACTGAGAGAAACTAGCTATATAACTATCTAGTACATAAATAAAAATATACGCATACACATAGTTTATTTTTGCTTTTTCCTTTCTTCTTTTCTCCTTTCCCCCTTCCCAGTTTCTCCCTTCTGTTGAACAGTTTCTTACAATATCTATTGCACCTTTGGGGTCTTACTTATTTTTTCAACTTCTCACACTGGGGATACACTATGATGTTTGCACACGTGCATCTGGTCAATCCACTTATTAGTATGGTCTGGAGCTATATCTATTTTATAAAAGTCTCCAGTTTATCCTTTATAGCTGAGGAATACTCTATTATATAAAAAAATCTTTTTATTTATTTATTTTATTGAAGAACAAATTAAAAAAATACCTTTTTATTCTCTCCTCAGTTGATGGGCATATGGGTCGTTTCCAAGATTTAGTTGTGACAAACTGTGCTTCTACAAACATGGATGCACCTATATTGCCATGATATAATGTTTTCAGTTCTTCTGGGAAGATACCCAACAAGGCAATAGCTGGGCCAAATGGGAGGACCTCTGGTTCTAGCCTCTGAGGACTCTCCATACTGGTTTCCACAGTGATTGTGCCAGTCTGAACTAAATGGTTTTGTGTCACTCCTTATGTTCATATATGCCCACCATACCAACACTCAATGCCTTTGTTCTGAGCAAGGAAGGACTGGAAGTCAAGGGGCGCTATCTGCCTAGTCTTCACTTTTCTTGCATATCATATTCCACAAATGTTGGGCTAGGGAAATAAGTTGTGCAAGAAAGGACATCAGAGGGTTCCTTCGTCATCCTTCTTTCTGTGAAAAGCACTATCTCCTTCATAATTCTGAAGCACATTCTGGTTTGAGTGGAAAGCCCTGGCCTCAAGGGGATATGAGTCACAGTTGTACCACAGTTGCCTGGATGCACATGGACTAGTTCCATCCACATACTGTGCGATAGGCACAGTGAGCAGGGTGTGAGAATAGGGCAGCCATGGAAAGAGGACTTACACGTTGAATGCATTTGCTTGCTGGAAGCATGTTCTCCCATACTGTTGGATTTCATCTGCCAAATGCAAGTTCAAAGGTAAAATTATAAATTTTTAGATAGTGACAGCAGAGCATCCAGCTAAGCAGAGATGCAGTGAAATTCCACAGTTCACTTATGTTTGAAGTACACCTGTGGATCAGGCATCATTTTACATGTTGAGGCACAGAGGTACAAAGCACAGTCATACCACTGTATATATGCATGGAGCATATATAGAGATCAGCAGATAAATAAAGAAAATCTTGAGACTCGCAAATGCAATGGACACAACATATGGGAAAATGTGTTGCTACAGAGCAGAGATGAAGAAAAATGCCATTAAGAAGGTCTTATCTGAAGCTGGCAAGATAGCTCAGTAGTCTAAAACACCTTCTTAGGCAAGCTCAGGTAAAGCTCAGGGACCATGGTTCAGTCCCTGGCACGACATGCTGCACCAGCCGCACCCCTAGGGCAGGCTGAGCTGGCCAAAAAAAGGTCTTATTTGAGGGCCTGTGAGCGGACTGAGTGCCCGCTTAGGCAAGCTCAGGGACCAGGGATCAATCCCTGGCACTCCATGCTGCATGGACCCCACCTCCTGGGCATTCTTAACTGTGACTGAGTCTGGGAGTGGTGATGCATACCTGTAATTCCAGCACAGGGGAGACTGAAAACAGGAGGATCATTATGAGTCTGAGCTGCATCGTGAGACCCTGTACCAAATACAGTGAAAAAAAAGGAGGAGGAGGAAGGAGGGAGAGGAAGGAGGAGGAAGAAGTCTTATCTGGGCAACTTACATTACAGCTGTTACCAACAGGAGGAAAGATGCTAGGGCATACAAAGACCCGAAGAAAACAACTCTCAGGATGAGAGGAAGAAATCCAGCAGCACTATGATTTCAAAGGGGAATCCAGCTCGGTGAGCCGCATTACTGGGGCTCTAGTGTTCCGAAATGAGCACTCATGCTCTGACTCTTTGGTGCTTAGGTGTTGGCATCACGAGGGTCGTATTGGAGACTATCCCAGATATGGAAATCACGTCCTCCACCCCAGACGCTCTGAATAAGTACCTGCATTTTTAGCATGGTCCCCACATGATTTAATGTATCTTGCAGATTGAGAGGTACTGGATTAGAACACCAGTGTAGTTAAAATTCTTCAGGTAATTAAAGTTTGTTGATCTTATCAGTTGGGGAAATATAAATTTAAGAAGTAGCAGATTTGGACAGTCATATATGATGCTGGAACGCTTAAGTCCTCTTCTTTGAGCATTTGCCTTTTGAAATGTATTTCGGGAACCCAGAAGAGTGTCCCAGGCACAGAGTATGCCAGTGGCGGGCACTCTTTTCCCACCATCCCCAGGGCTTAGGCAATTATCAGAACTATTTGCCATCTTTTTGGCTCCTTGATTCTCTAAGTGAAGATCCATCCTTTTCAGAAATCTCCAGAGACACCAGCACTGCTCCTGCCTGACTCCCTTTCCCAGGGAAACATGGCCTTTCTCTGTCCTGGAAGAAGAGCAGAATCTTGTTTGCTGTCCTAAGCTGTTCTTGCTAATAACTAAAGATCACTTACAAAGCAGAAATCAAGTGTATATAACAACAAGGAAAGAAGAATAGTTGCTATTTTTTTCTTAGGAAATATAATGTGGCAAAATGTATGCCTGTTTACTATATTGGAATAAGGATTCAAACTTTTTTTTTGAATTAGAAAATCAAGGTTCAGTTAGATAAGCTGTCTTGTATGGTACTGTAAGCTTTTTCTAAAATCTTTTTAAACCAGAATAAAACATACAAAAATATTTTACTATCCATATGCTTATTAAATTTCAGCTCTGAATGTTCCCTGGTTTGTATCAATATAAACTAGATTTACTTAAAAGTCTAAATCTAAGTTAGAACCACTGTTTAAAATAACAGTCTCCCTTGGAAGACCGAAAGGCTGGTTTGTCAGGGTGGCTTTGCTCTTGAACACATAATCATTTTAGTAACCTGTGAGTGAGTGTCAAGCATTATGCACTAGAATATGCTGTCAACTGTGACTGGCTTAATAGACACTCCTCACTGCTCTGGACATCCATCATCTCTGCAGCTGCATCTCTGCCAAAGGTCCAGGATTTCTATTCCAGTCACTGGATGCAACAAACCTGTTCTTTGCAGAGATTCATCTATGTCTGGTTATAAACACAAAATTCTTTAGGCAGAAGATAACCTTTCAGGGGTTTAAGAGACTTTTATTTATTTTACCTGCTCAAATATAAATACAAAGATTATGGGGACTTCTGCTAGCCTTGTTTATTGATTCTAATCTGAGTGCTCAAGGTCTACATTTAAGATATTTTTTTAACAAGAGAATTGTTTTCAAAGGATCTTACTATGTAGACCAGGCTGGCCTTGAACTCTCTACATATCCCAGAGTGGCCTCACACTCCTGGCTTCACACTCCTGGCCTCGCACTCCTGGCCTCACACTCCTAGCCTCGCACTCCTGGCCTCACACTCCTGGCCTCACACTCCTGGCCTTGCACTCCTGGCCTCACACTCCTGGCCTCACACTCCTGGCAATACACCTACTCACCTGGGATTACAGGCATGTGCCACCACCATACCACATTTTCTCATATATAGCTACTCTGGATACTTTTAATTCAATTTATCTGTCTCTATGTTCGGTGTGGCACCATAAGTTTCCTATATTCCTATGCTTTTATTGGACAATTCTGTTGCTGAGAACAAACAACTTCATGCAAGATTATGTTTTGATTTTTTTTTCCAAGGATGGAAAAGATAGGTGGTTCCAATATAGTCTCTAAAGCTAGGCTGGCATAGGACTTCTAAGGTGAGCCCTGAATCCTTGTCTCACTGCCTAGACCCTTGCAGTGAATAGAGTTGCATCACGGGCAATGTCCTGTGCCATTGCCAGGTGAGACCACTACCATTCCAACATCTGGATAATGCTCTAGCAAATGCTGCCACTTCCCTTTGAGTAGTCATGCACCTGTGCAAGTTTAAGATGACCAGATTCTTGGGCTAAGTTCCATCCCCTTAGTTAACAATACTCCCACTGTCTATTACCCATAGTTCTAGGGTTCCCTTCAATTTCCTTTTCTTCACATTAAAGCACACCAACCTTGGAAGTTTATTCCAACGATTAGCCTCTTGGTTACGTTCTAATTGTGTAAAAAAATATTGGATCCTTTCTAGTTGGGATCATTTTAGCACATGGCATTACTTCATGAGTTCACATTATTATAGAAAGGTTCTAAGCAATCTGATCATTGTTTGTCTCAGTTATTTTCCTCTCATTTCTGGGACAAAATACCCAACATCCAGAATTAAGGAAGGAAAGGCTTATTGCACTCACAGTTAGTGAAGGTTTCAGTCCATACTTCTGGGCCCAAGGCAGAGTGGCACAGGGCACAGAACAACAGTTCAAGGTGGTGGTAAACAGCAAAGAGCAAAAGGAGGGGCAGCAGCACAGGCACCTAGCCAGCCTCTCTCCCCTCCTCACATTGTAATGAAGATTGCCCACCCCAGGGCCAGGGTGTAACACTTGTGCCTACAATCCCAGGACTAGACCAAGAATCTATCATGAATTCCAGAAGCTGTCCATGACTGCATGAGGCTTTGGTGGGGACACCTAGACACAGGCATATCATTGTTGCACTATTATTCTTGGCAATAGTTCTTAATCTTAGAAGCCTCACTTCTCAGTAACAATGTACATTAGCGCATACATTCTTCTACAAGATGCAATAAAACTGCTATAACATCTGATCCATACATATACCTACTATGTGTCAAGTATTTGCTAATTACTTTATAAACATTGTTTAATGTTTATAATGTCTTTGGTCTCAAAAGAATCCTACTTTTGCGTAATTCTATGAGAAGAAAGATTTGCACTAATAGTTTTTGGACAGGATATCCTGTCTGCTTCTTGTACTATGGATAACCACTAGGAAGATAACAATGTAAAAAGTATTCATTATTGAAACTGTACTATAATTCAGCCTTAAAAAAAGGATAAGTATAACAGCTACATTCTCTTAATTCATTGAATAAAGTCATCTGCTCTAATAGTGTTTATAAATAGAATATCATGTATGCACCTTGTACAACAAAAAACCACTATGAAAACAATATGCAATGTATTAATTATTGAATCTGTCCTAATAATTTGATTTGAAACTGTCTCATTGCTACTTGTTCTTCAATAAAATGAAAAAGAATCCTGTGAGGTGGATGTTATTTCTTGTGTTGCACAAATGAGACAGAAAGGACCAAAGGACAAAAAAGACACACCTTGGCTGCTCAGTAAGTGAAGTAAACAATACTCAGCCCTCAATGAATCGAATTATGAAGTGCTTGATCTTCACAATGATATTACACATGGGCCGGGCGTGGTGGCGCATGCCTGTAATCCCAGCACTCGGGAGGCTGAGGCAGGAGGGTTGTTTTGAGTTCGAGACCAGCCTGAGCTACAAAGTGAGCTCGAGGCCAGCCTGAACTGCATAGTGAGACCCTGTCTCAAAAAGACAAAAAAAAAAAAAAAAAAAAAAAAAAAAAAAAAAAAAAAAAAAAAAAAAAAAAAAAAAAAAGATAATATAAGTTTTGACCAAGGTAACAGAATGGCAAGCAGCAGAAAAAGAGCCTCTCTGAGGCAATCCAGATGCTGGAATATAGCAACGTAAAGAAGAAAGGGAGAGGAAGGGGGTCCCCTAGATCTAGGAGGGATCTATGATACAAACTGAACCCCCCCAAAAGAGTGAAGAAACATCAGTGAAGAAGGAGGTAGCCGGCAGTACCTTCTCCCTGAGACATGACTCACTATGTGTGAGGAACAGCTCAAATTTGTGAACACAGTGACTTCTGGGGAACTCAGAGATCTCTATAGAGAGACACAGCAACATATGGGAGCAGCAAATGTGTAGGACTACCCTGGATGGTGGTGAGGGCAGAGAGCTCAGTCTTCACACATGAGAGAGGGATTGGCCAGACAACTTAGCTCAGTTGGAAATGGGCCAACTGAGCTTGGAACACATAGTAGCTGCCGGCTCCATCTGGAAAATCTCACCTGGGCTCAGGTCTTTGGAAGGTGTGCTCATGGCTGCAGGCCAACAGAGTCTGGTCTTGGTGAGAAGATGCAGGCTTGCTGAGATTGTACATAACCCTGCCAGAAAGCTACTGCTGGTTTGCTGGGATCAATATGAATTGGGAATCTGTCTCCATGTGCTGTCTACAGCAGAGACAAACCTTAACGTGAACTTTCTTTCCCAAATTTTTGTTTCTTTGTTTGTTTTCTCTTTCCCTCCAGTATTCTGTACCAGCTTCCCAAAGTTAATGTGCTTCCCTTTGTCCACAAGTTTTACTTTAAATCTCTTCTTCTACTTCACTATTTTTTCCATAGCCCGTTTTAAATTTTAAACCCTGATGGTAAAAGTTGCATTTTAACAATATTTACTGCATATAATTTTATGATCTGTTTTGGAATTGCTATATAACTACACATCAAGATCATGTGATTAAACGTAGCAAATTAAGGGTCACCTCACATTCTAGGATGTTGTTATTGCTACTGTGATGGCTAAAACTGACATATTTGTTCTAAACAGCAACTATTTCTGATATTTCAAGACTCAGATTGATTAAGAGTCATATTAAATATGGTATCACAGTACCAAAGAACCAGTAGATGGGCCAAAGAGGCAGCAACTTCTCATCCCCAATAAGTTGAAGAAGTAGGATCTTGCAACAGATTCCAAAACCATCTACACAGGGAATATATTTCAGAGAAGTAGTAATTTCTTAAGAGTTTTAAATACAAGCAATAAAGCAACCCACCAAGGGCAATTTACAAATATAACCCCAGGGATTAAGTTGAAAAGGATAAGAAAGTGAGAAGATACTTAAACAAGATGCAACTTCAGACATACCAAAGTCAAACCCAAGGGACAATGAGGTAGGACCATCTGCAAGCCACCCACTGAGCTCCCTGAAGTGGAAATAGCAAAGCAATCGAAAGAGGTTCTAGAAAATAATCAAAAGGGAAATAATTTCTCAGATAACTGCAGAAATGATGACCAACCCGAAATCATTTAGAGTCGATACAGACAAAAAATAGAAGAGCTTAAGAAAACGATGGAGTAAAGAAGAAAATGATGGAAGATATTGAATGCTCAGCATAGGGAAGAAAAAGAATCCATAAGGCAAATTCAAATAGCCAGGAAAATAATAATTGCACTGGAAGTATCCACAGCAGATTAAGCCCATGGGAGGACAAGGTCTTAGGAACAGATCACAGGCTTGGGGTCTGAGCATGAAGCACCATGGGAAATAAATCAAGGAGATTCTAAATGAGATGCAAAAAATAACTTAAGATGGATTAGAGTCATAAAAATTTGACATACATACAGAAAATTAAGAGATAAAGAACTACAAGTAGCCACAATAAAAAAAATGTATCATAATCAAAATTGCAGAAATTCAGTACAAGAATGGACTCATTAGAGTAAAGAGTAAAGAAAATATCATCTATAAAGAATAGGTCATTAGAATAATAGCTGAGTTCTTAACACAAACACTCCTGTTAGATGAAGGTATTTCAGGGTCTAAAAAAAAAACCTTCAACCCAAGGTGTTATACTCTGCAAAATTAAGTGCTTGTTGATGCAGATCACAGAGGTCAGGATTTGATATCCCAGGGTGCCATCCCGGCCCTATGGATGAGACTGGACATGGTGGCTCTGGCCAGTAATCCCAGTGTTTGAGAGGCTGAGAATAGAACATTCACTGAGTCTGATCTACATGGTGAAACCCTGTAGACCCTGTACTAAATACATTTAAAAAATTGATTGAGATATAAGATATTTCCATAACAAAGAAAAACTGAGAAAATTCATGACCACCAAAAAAAAAAAAAAAAAAAAAAAAAAAAAAAAAAAAAAAAAAAAAAAAAAAAAAAAAAAAAAAAAAAAAAAAAAAAAAAAAAAACAAAAAAAAAAAAAAAAAAAAAAAAAAAAAAAAAAAAAAAAAAAAAAAAAAAAAAAAAACCCTCCAAAATATTTTGAAGTACATTGTAGAAAGAGATAATGAAGACTACAAATCCATGAACTCCCACAGAAGGAATCCACAGAGCAAAGCAAACAATTAAAAAGAGAGTGTTAAAAAGAATTGGAGAGCCAACAACAGGAACAATATGACAAGGATAAGTCAATACATAGCAGTTGCAACCGTCAATGGTAATGGCTTCAATTCACCAATCAAAAGACATAAACTGGCAGAATGAGGCAAAAAGCAAGATTCAACAATATGCTGTGTACAAGAAACAGATTTCATTCAAAAAGAAATTCAGACTGAATGCCAGGGGATGTAAAAACACCACATATTATAAGAATTCAAGGGTAAAAAAGCAGAAATAGCTATTCTATTTGCAGATAGAATGAATCTGAAGACTAATCAAGAGAGATTAAAAAAATCACTATGTCTTTATGAAAGGCAATCCAAGAGGAAATCATAACAATCATAAACATACATGCAACACTTATCAATGCACCCTCTTATATAAAACAAATATTAATGGATGTGAATAAGCACTAATACAACTGTATTTGGGACATCAGTATCTCACTGTCATAAAAAGACAGATCAGCTAGACAAAAAGTCAACAATGAAATATTAGAACTGAACCAAACTTCGAACAAATGGACTTAGTAGATGTCTACAGATGGTCTGCCTCACAAAAGAATACACACTCTTCTTAGATGCACATTGGAAAGTCTCCAAAATAGACCACTAGTTCATAGAAATGCTGAAGTGGGGCTGGAAATATGGCTTAGTGGCACAGCACCTGCCTGGCAAGTGTGAGGTCATGAGTCTGATTCCACTACAAAATAATAGTAATAATAAAAATAAAAATAATAATAAATAATAATAATGTCTGAAAACAGGCCCAGCAGAATCCCAGAAGAACATCTCTACTTATTTTAATAGTTTGTATTATACTAAAAATGAAAAATACAAAGCACGTAGATTCCTAGATACATATGAAATACCAAAACTGAACCAAGAAGATATAAACCCATATCAAACAATAAAATCAAAGATGTAATTAAAATCCTACCAACAAAGCGAACAAATATATAAAAAATGCTCCACATCGCTAGCCATTCGTGAAATGCAAGTAAAAACAACACTGAGATATCATCTCACTCCAGAAAGAATGGCTATCATAAGGAAATCAACCAACAACAAATGTTGGAGAGGTTGTGGGGAAAAGGGAACACTTCTCCACTGCTGGTGGGAATGTGGACTAGTACAACCATTGTGGAGGTCAGTATGGAGACTCCTCAAAAGAATAGGACTAGAAAGCCCTTTCAAGCCAGCTATCCCTCTACTGGGAATTTTCCCAAAGGATTTGGATACATTGTATCATAGAGATATATGTGTACCTATGTTTATAGCAGCACAATGTGTGATAGCAAAATCTTGGAAACAACCAAGATGTCCATCACATGAGGAATGGTTGAAAAAGATGTGGTATTTCTATATAATGGAGTATTACTCAGCTATTAAGAATGACAAGTTTGAAG